>JAPPVO010000059.1:21946554-22000616 GCA_030407325.1 Camellia japonica | reverse complement strand
GCAACTGGGGTAGGGAGTGGAACACTGGATGTCCGTCAACGAGATCCTCGGATCGGTTGAGTCGGCGACCTCGTGTCCAAAGTGCTTGGGGAGATCTACTCGTTCGGAAGCAATCGTGCTAAAAACTGCCCTACAAAAGATAATAAAGCGAAAAGAAATAAATAACCAGATAAACGGGCAGCATAACAGCTTAAATTAAATACACACAACACACAGTCGGGCATACAACATGCAGTTGATAAGCTGAAAATACACTGTCCTTAATCACTGATCACTGTTCCTGTTTCACCGTTCCCCAAAACTGAATCGGATATCCGCAGACAACTGATTCTCAGATACTGACTGATGCCCGCAGGCCTGATACCCAAACTCATAGACTGATACATGCATTCCTGTAGAGACGCACTCTAAAGCACACATAACAGATAAGTGAGAGCCAAAACACCCCTATGTTGGGGGTAGGGTTTCCCTGTCCTATTTTGTCAGGAGCTAGGGTTTCACTACGCACGCAGCGGTTTCAAACAACCTATAAACGGGTAAGCAACCTGTCCTAGTTTGGAATGGTCACTATAGATCCGAATATGCACTAGGTCGAATGGTCAAAAAGGGTGCCCCGGTAAAACCGGGGTTTGTGTTCCCATACTGGCAGAGCCGTAACCGGTCAGCCTTATGGACATGTCTTGACAAGACAAGCCTCCGGCAAACCGCTCAGGAATAGCAGATGGCAAACACGGTGTCCTAGGCGCACCAATGCAAATGCAATGCAAAGAACACACAAGTGTAGTCAAAACCAGATATCATGAGTTCGAGTCAAGTTCTCTAATCCCCAGTAGAGTCGCCAAAACTGTAGACGTCCCCGAACGCATCCCGGGAAAGGGAGTGCGAGTCCCCCCCGTTCTGGTTCGATTTTGGGTCACTACAGTTCGAAGGACTCAAATGTCACGGTTCTTAATCTTGAACCAAAGAGTCCAAATCCGGCAAATCGTTTTGGAAAACAGATTTTTGAAAGAAGTGCCAAACATGGACTGCTTTGCCAGATACAAAGTCGCCACCTAAATGTTTTTTAATGGGAAATTTAGGAAACCCTGACTCGGTGCCAAAGGCCACGTGTCCGTCATCACCAAAGTTGCCTCGGCTCGGGAACTTGGGTACGATTGGGGAAGGTCACTTCGTGAGCACCCTCGCTCGCCCGGTCAAAGACCGGCCTCTACTAACCGTGATATCTTATTTTTGAAAATATTGTGGCGTTCTTATTCCGGTTATTAGCTTAGGTTACTATATGATGCGCACGCAAACAAGTATAGACTGAATCCGCCTGATTTGGAACAAAACATTTCATGTTTGTTTGTTTGAAAATGGTTTGATGGTGCTACCCGCAGGTAGGCTAAGACGTGGATTTGCCACCCTCAGGTGGGCTTTAGAAACATGATTTTGCCACTATCTAGTGGGCTTAAAACAAACATTTGATGAATTGTCCCAATTCAAGTAACACAACCTCCACCCACAGGCATTCAAGGCAGTTATTCACATAAGCAATAGCCTCATGGTAAGCATGCTATCATGGCAGTCATTCACACACATCAAGGATGCTAAAGCATAAAAACTTACCGAGTACTCCAAGCCAAAACAGAAGCTAATTAGAAATCATGCATGATCCTAATTATACAGAAATGCCTAATGCAACACATGCAAATATGCAAACTATAGCAGGCTCGGCTATTCTAAAAATGGCATATGGAATGCTACAACTAACACGTATTCAATTTGGAATTGAAATACAAATGCAGTTTGTATGATGCGCCGAGCCCGGTGCGTGCAAAACAGATGAATGATGCAAACATGCTGTCATACTGTATGCTAATTTGAAATATGCCCTATATCTAACCATCATAAGCGGATAAATAAAGGGAAGAAAGACGTGGGGTTGGAAGACATACATCACACACACACACGTACACTTATTACATTACGCCCTCGCGCAGAGGTCCGAATAAATAGTACAGTCCGAAATGAAAGAATAATACAGTCCGAAATATACAGTCCGAATAATATACAAATCCCTAATTAATTAACAAATTAACTAAGAAAAACTGTAAACTGGCATGCAAGCCAGGGGGCTGCCTCACTTCCGCTGAATGATGTATGCTGGGCTGCCTTTTTGGAAATCCACTGGGATGCCCCAATTAGCCTCTGTTTGCAATATTCCTCGAAATGCGTGCCAGACTCCGAAAAGTTGCTGATTCTCTATTTTGCTGCAACAGAGAGCAGGAAAGGGGCATAGCAATGTATTTCACAAATATATGCATGCCTCGATCCTCGTGCCACCAATCACGCATATCGATGCATGATGGCCGAGGAGCCGAATTGCACAACTCAATATAGGATGAATGCAGATGAATGCTACAACAAAACCTAACTCCATCATGGGTAATCCGGAGTGTCGGTGACTTGGGAATTGAGACCCATTTCGTCACTCAGAGTACGAAACGTGCCTCGTTTCCCGTGCCCGGGCTAACTCTTATCCCGAACACGATGCAATATGCATAATATGCATGAATACAACTAAAATACAATCCTAGCATGCACAATGCTATGAAAATGAGATGCCTCGAAATGCGTGTACGCGGGCGTGCAAACCGAGGTGATGATCCTAAGGCATGAAATGGCATGGAAATGATATGCAATGAGACTAAAATGAGATGTCTCGAAATGTGTGCCCACGGGCACGCAAACCAAGAAAATGGCATACGGAATGCAACAGGACTAAAATGAGATATGCGATGCAATATGGGCTTACACCAACATGAGAGAGCCTCAGCTACGCTCATACGGGAGGCCAACGGATGAAAAAAAGAAGTGCCTCGAAATGCGTGCACACGGGCGCGCAAACCGAGGCGATGGCCGTAAGGCATGAAATGACATGGAAATGATATGCAAACATGCAAATGAATTTTGGCACTGAAATGTGGGGGAAAACAGCCCCGAAATGAGGCGAAAGTACACCCGATGCATGAAATGGCCCCGAAACATGAATTTAGGCACCCGAAATGGCCTATAGCTATACCAAACATGCACAACACAGACATGGAATGAAAATGAAGTAGCAAGACAGCCCCAATACAAGCATTTTTCAGTTATAAAAAGGGCTAAACAGCAAGCACGCATAGGATTAAGCAAGAATGCAAAAATAGCCCCGCAAGAGGGGTATTGAAGCAAGTGATACATGCGATGCCTAAATGGAAAAGTATCCTTCTACAACACTGATGAGGGACTAAAAATATGAACATTTACAGTAGATGACATCCCCCAACTCAGTATGAAAACATGCTAAAAATGTCATGCAAGAACTAGGATACATAAGGCTATAACATGAGGTACCCCAAACATTCATCAAAACAGAAAAGACCCTTAATGAAATATGTCAATAAGATCAAAATAAGACTCTTTCCAGTTCTGATGATGGCCGAAAACAGAGGCTAGATAAGCTTAAAAAAGCATGCAAAAATGGGGGTCAAAGAGGGGTATAATGACAAGTATAACATGGAGACCCCCAACAAGGTTGATCCCTTCTACAATATTGTAGAGGGACACAAAATAAGCTTACTCACAGTTCATGACATGCTCCAAAACAATTTAAATATAGGCCAAAAAAATCATGCAAATTTACGGTAAATTGGAGGAATTGTGAAGCAAGTGCAAGATGGGGGGCCCAAACAGGGTTGAGCCCTTCTTAAATGTTGAAGAGGGGCTCAAAATATGCCCTCTTACAGTTTACATTATGCTCGAAAACAGATCACATATGGGCTAGAAATCTCATGCAAAATATTGGCATATAAGATGATATTGAAACAAGTGTGCCATAGAGGGCTCAAACAGGGTCGAGCCCTTAAACAAACATGAAGATAAGCTCAAAAGAGTGACCCTTTCAGTTAGGGTCGGATCCTAAAACAGTGAGAAAATAGGCTTAAGAAATGAAGCAAGAAAATGCTACAAAAGAGGGAGATTGAGACTTACCCTTGAAGACCACACTTTTGCTACCTCTTGGCTTGAGGAATGTTACTTCTAAGCCTCTGAAAAGCTCCCCTTGCTGCTGGAAATGGAGGGGTGGTGGTGGTGTTTGATGATGATGAAGAAATGGCACCAAACTTGAGAAGAATCAAAGAGATGAAGATGTATATGTGCTTGTGAGCTTGAAGCAAGTGTTCTAACTCTTGAGGGAGAGAGAGAGAGATGTATGCATGCAAGGATGGTAAGGCAAAGAGTGTGAAAGAGTGTAAGCCTTAAGGGATTAAGTTCCCTTGCTTACAAAATATCCCCCGAAATCAGATATTTTGGGGGATAAAGCTATACAGCTGCTATGCACACCCCCCAAGGAGCATGGCCGGCCAGCCATTTTTGTTGCAGGTGGCCGGCCGGCCACCCCCTATGGCCGGCCGGCCAAGGGGAAAAAATGAAACACTGAATTCCTGGCCGGCCACCACATGTTGGTGGCCTCCCATGTGTGCTGAACAAGACCCTGTGGTTCAAAACTGACAACTCTAAAACAAGAGAGAGAATAGGCCATTTTAAAGAGGGGTTCAAAAGGGTCAATTGGATTTATTGGCCGGCCATGTGTTTTTAGGATCCTCCCATGTGTGTACAACACAAATATGTGGTTTTGGCTCGAAGAAAATGGCCCTAGGGTGTTCAACATTAGCCCGGAAGTGAGAAAAACGGGCGCCGGGGGGCGCCGGAGGAGCATAACTGGTTGCTGAGACAATTGCTGGCCTCCCACCCTCCAGTGATCTTCCTGGTGATAAAACAGAGGTATCTGCCAAAAATGAACGAAAACCGATGCAAAACGAATGCTCGGGGACCAAAACACGCAGTTTGGGGTCCCGAAAATAGGCTGTTAAGCACCGAAAGTGGCATTCGGCCACGAAGTGGGTATCTAAGACCCCAGTGTCCCTCAAAATGGAGTAAATGAGATGCATGCCAAAAACCGGAGGAATTGGAGATGGTTAGGCGGTCTCGAACCGAGGCATACGGCCTGACGGCTCCGAAAACCGGGAACCGGGCTCCGAAATGGGCAAAATGGCCTACGGCCACGAAATGTAGCCCACGGCCACTGAGAGATGGTCTACGGGACCTCTCCCTCTCCCTCAGGAAAGAAAACAGAGAAAATCGAGTCTGGTTCGCAAACCGAGGCAAGATACAGAAGAGGGTTCGGAAGTCCGGAGGCAGGGCTCACGGCCGCGACTCTGAGACTTCTGAACGAGCACAATATGCAACATCACCGAGCGCTCAATCGGTGACGTCTGAGTCTTAAGGTCGGTCAAAAATGGGGTGTCTACAAATCCTCTTGCTTTTTCTCTTTCCAGCACTTTTGCTTAAATCCGTCATTGTTCCAAGCTTTCAAGCTTCTGCAACTGTCTTCGTTCCTCTCCTCCGGTGAAGCTTACGTCATTCTGTCATTGTCGTCAGACTTCGGCAATTTCTCATTCCGGCTTCCCTCTTTCTAGTAAGCCACTGTTCCTCCTGGTTTTATTTCTTGTTGCTTTCCAAGAAGCTCTGCTTCATTGTTAATCACCATTGCTATTTTACCCGTTGTTTCCAAATCATCTTCGTGAATACACACTGTTCGCCCATCTGTTGATTTCTGCCACTGTTCTTGGCTTGACACACCTGTGCAATCTTTTTGTCTTGATTTCTTGATAGCTTCATCACCATTCTTGATTACGAATTACATTCTTGTTTCTGTTTTCTGTTTTTTGTGTCTTTTTCCAGATTCTTACTTTCAATCCTTGCCTTCAAACTCCGAGGTGCCAATCGCCGAGAAGAGCCTTGATCAAACTCTTCAGGAGATCGATGCTGAGCTCGAGGCCAAGAAGGCTGCTGAGAGGTCTTCCCAACTGTCTTCTATATCCTGCCATTGATGCCAAGTAGTTTTGTTTCCTTCTTTTACTCCTTGTACCTTGTACCTTATACTTTGTCCGTCTTTGTATGCTTTTAATCCGGCTGACGTGCCATTTTTGTAGTCTGAATAATTTATTTTTCAATATTCAGGCCGAAGTGCTTTCTTTCTTCTTTAAATGCATTTCTTTGATTTCTTCTTTGAATGTATGTCTTCTTTTTTCTGCTCTTGTATGATTCTATACTTAGAATAATTTGCATGTCTTCAAAGTACACCTTAACTGTGCAATCTCTTCGGGTAAAATACCTCTGTCACAACTTCTAATCTTGCTCATCTCGGCCTTGTCCTAACACTTGAAAATATTGTAACAAATATTTTCACAAGTGTTGCTTAGGACTTGTTACTTTCTCAATGTCTTCTATCAAGACTTTAGTTTTCCATATTTCAAGTTTTGACAACCTGGTAGTCTCGGCAAGTACGCAGATATTGCTTGAGCTTGACTTTAATTTGTAAATTTTTCTCAAAAATTTCAACAAGTATTTAACCATCATCTTTTATCATAACTTCGGCTTAACTTCAGCTTGTAAATTTTTCTTAAAATTTCAACAAAGTGTTTATCATAACCTTGGTTTAACTATAACTTGTAAATTCACACAAAATTTCAACAAGTGTTTAAACCAATCTTCTTTCGATACGACATCGGTTTAACTTTAACTTGTAAATTCACATAGAATTTCAACAAGTGTTAAATATCACATCGGTTTAACTTCAACTTGTAAACTCACACAGAATTTCAACAAGTGTTTAAACATGACCTCGGTTTAACTTCAACTTGTAAATTCACACAGAATTTCAACAAGTGTTAAACATGACCTCGGTTTAACTTCAACTTGTAAATTCACACAGAATTTCAACAAGTGTTAAATATGACTTCGGTTTAACTTCAACTTGTAAATTTACACAGAATTTCAACAAGTGTTAAACATCATCTCGGTTTAACTTCAACTTGTAAATTCACACAGAATTTCAACAAGTGTTTAAATATCACATCGGTTTAACTTCAACTTGTAAATTCACACAGAATTTCAAAAAGTGTTAAACATCATCTCGGTTTAATTTCAACTTGTAAATTCACACAGAATTTCAACAAGTGTTAAATATCACATCGGTTTAATTTCAACTTGTAAATTCACACAGAATTTCAACAAGTGTTAAATATCACATCAGTTTAACTTCAACTTGTAAATTCACACAGAATTTCAACAAGTGTTAAACATCATCTCGGTTTAACCAACTTGTAAATTGCTACAAATTTCAACAAGTGGTAAACATCATATCGGTTTAACCAACTTGTAAATTGCTACAAATTTCAACGAGTGGTAAACATCATCTTGGTTTAACCAACTTGTAAATTGCTACAAATTTCAACAAGTGGTAAACATCATATCGGTTTAACCAACTTGTAAATTTCTACAAATTTCAACAAGTGGTAAATATCATCTCGGTTTAACCAACTTGTAAATTGCTACAAATTTCAACAAGTGGTAAACATCATCTCGGTTTAACCAACTTGTAAATTGCTACAAATTTCAACAAGTGGTAAACATCATATCGGTTTAACTAACTTGTAAATTGCCACAAATTTCAACAAGTGGTAAACATATTCTTCTTCTCTCTGCCCCCTGCATGGCTTCCACATACTCCTTTGCGAACCTTATAAAAGGTCTTCAACCTTGGCTAACTGCAATCCAACCTTGTGTGTTTTCTTTTTTATCTTCTGGGATCTGAGATTTGCTCATTGAGCTCTTCTCTTTTCAGACTTAAGTGCCGAGATCTTGTTTGCTAGAATCTTGGATCTGCTCACTCAGGTTTAGCTCTTCTCTTCTCGGACCTATTCATCTAGGCCGAGATCATGTCTTCTAGGATCCGGGATCTGGAATCCGGGATCTGCTCACTTAGGCTGAGCTCTCGTCTTCTCGGGCCTACTTGTCTAGGCTGAGATCATGTCTTCTCGGATTCGGGATCCAGGATCTGGAATCCGAAGATCTGCTCACTCAGGATGAGTTCTTCTATACTTGAATGTTATCTCCTTGGGAGCGCTCATGCCCCCTGTCTTTGCATCCCTTCTGGAAGGGTCTTCGTTCCTCCACAGGTATCTATCCTTCCATATCTGGAGGTCATCTTTGTTGTAGTATCCGCTTCGATCTGTTGTCTTTGGTGCGTCACCTTCCTGGCCGGCGTCTTTCACTCCGTGACTCTGGTTACGAGTTTCTGTGTTGCGGTTGTCCCCTTCAACGTCGAGGTTGATAGGTCTCCCATTCCCAGCAGGAGCGTTGTCTCCAGTCTGATCCTTCTGTCCGTCATTGGCCATTTATTCTTCTTTCTTTCATTGGCCATCTATTCTTCTTTCTTTCGCACAGACGGCGCCAAATTGTGTGAGTGATTTTCTAACCACACTGCCCGCTTAGTATCCAGCTGGAGAGCACCGGCAGAATAGATGGCGCCTGACTAACCTGCAACAGAAATATAAGAATCCCGCGGTGGTTCGCCACCCGGGGGTACTCCGACGATCAAGTCAGTACTCAATATCTCTCAAAGATAATCCATTATTCAACTCACAAGCTTGAACATAAAAAGCATACCTTAGACCCATGGGGGTGCCTCTCTTTTATAGGCAACATAAACCTAGTCCCAATAGAAGCCCAACTTCTATGGATTCAGGATTACTACTAATCTTGGACTCCCAGTAAGATTAGGATAAACTCTCTAAGAGTCTTATCTTAAAACAAACTGAAGTCTTCTCTCATTCTAGGACTCTTGTCCCATGAGTTCCCTTTTCATTTTAGGACTCTTGTCCCTTATCCATTTATCTCGGATTTCGATATCTTCGGAGATAACCTCGGCCTTGCCGAGATCACCTCGGCGTCACGACCAGGACATGTGACACGTCGGCGTCACCTTGCCACGTGTTGGTACTCAGAAAATATATTCCCACAGTATTATTCTTCTCAAATTATAGAAGTTTCTTGTAAGAAACTCTCTAGCAGCTTGTTATTACTCAAAAGATAGTTTTGATTTAATATGATCAATGAACATAAATAAATAATGATTTAGATATGTCAAAAAAATCATTTACACTACTTACTATTTACAAAAATATTTGACACTAAATAAAATGGAAATTAATATAGTATTTACGATGGTGTAATTTAAAAAAATTTGCGAAGGCTTTGTATAGTTTACATTAATTAAAAATTTGAAATGGATAGCCCTTAAGGGAGAGTAAGTGGAGACATCGAAAGAGCTAGGAGTGTTGAGAAATAAGCCACCGATGAGAGATATGAGATGGAGATGTAAACCTTAGAGATTCAGGAGAGTCGTTATTAAACATTTGCAAAGTCTCAATTATTTACATGCACTAACTTTTTCATTCTGTTTGCGTGTTCGAATTTAACATGCCAAAATGAATCGATGTAGGCTTATAAGGTGTGGAAAGTGGAATGGATTTGTTCAACATGGACAACCCGGACTAAACTAACACTCGGATGATTGGGAGTTTGGAATTCCACTTACAAAAGTCAATTTTTTTTATTTTTTATTTTTTTTTAAAGATTTGGTCAAAACTCTCTTATAATAAAATTTTAATACATTAAGTACAAGTACCAAAAAAAAAAAAAAAAATCTTAAAAAATCTAACACATTCCATTATTATCAAAATATTAAAGTTTAACATAATATAACTTTTGATGTAAATGTCGGTTTTTAATAAAATTAGTATTTTTAAAATTTTCTCATTAAGATCTATCAAATAAGATTCATGTTGACTATGAAATTCTTAAAAAAATAAATAAATTATGACCATTAAAATTGATATAAACCGTAACAATAACCTGTTAATCTGGTTCACAGTAACATTTTATTTTGACAATATTATCTAAGAAAGAAAACAAAAAAAAAGATATTTTATTTTGTCCTTATTCAATTATGTATTTTCTCCTTAGAGGGTTTATGAAGTAAAATAAATTGGGCTGTTATTTTCACCAAACAAGGGTCCAATGGAGGGGTTTTGACTAAATTTTTCTTCTTTTTTTTTTCCCCCTTCAATTTTTAGAGTTTTTTTTTTTTTTAAATTTGTGTTAAAATTTTATACATATATTTTATATCTATCCAATATAGGAGTCTATATTTGTTAAAGTTAAAGATCTCAACTTGACGGTGAAATTGATCCATTATTAAACTATATTAGATGCACTTAAGTGATTTAAACCGTTCATCTTATATAACTAAATAAAAAACTTATCTATATAAAAAATTAAATTCATCCAATAACGATTGTTATACTATTAGATTTTGGGAGTTTTTTTAGTAAATTTTATTCTTAAGATTTATGTTCCATCAACCCATATTATTTTTGAGTATTCCACTAGGTCCTATTTAGGATAATATGACCAAGTTACCTTCCACACATTTTGCATGTGTTTATATTTTGAAACCAATATACAATATAAAAAAAATAAAAATAATAACAAGAATCCCTAATTTTAAGGAAAAAATCTCCCCTTCATCCCAAAAGAAAATATCCCCTTATTATATAGAGAAAATTTATTCCCCATTCTAGGAGAAAATCTCTCCCCTTCTAGGATATTAAAAAAAAAAAAAAAAAAAAAAAAACGAATGACAAAGACAAAATCAACTAATAAACAATCCAAATATTATCAAAGAAAAAAATGCATGAGCAGATGATTCAATAATATCATTTAACCTGTAATGAACTGCATTTAAATCAACACAATATTATCAATATTATCCCCTCATGGAACCATACACATGAGTGTGTGAATGTAACGCCCTCAAAATTAAACTCATAATATATAATATTAACATGCATCGATATAAGAAAACAAAATATTATTTCATTCATCAGAGTAATCTTATTAAAAGACATTACATGTAATAACGAAAGTAAATGCCCTACGGGCTTACATCTTTCCAAGCCAACACTTGGACACAAAAGTATGAGTACTAACTCATTTACACATTAAGCCCTAGGCTTGAGTTTACATGTAACATCAAAATAAAACAAAATAAACAACTAATCTAAACAGAGTCTTCAACTCCAAATCCATCCAAGCTAAGTCCTTGGAGGTAGCATATCACCTGAACCTGAAAATGATGTTCCCGTATAAGGTGAGCCACAGCCCAGTAGAAATATACTAAACCAAATATAAGCATTGAATAAAGCAATAGCATTCAATATATGGTTAACACAAATATCCATTTCATCAACATACAGTGTCATGACACGTTTCACTTTCCATTATTTATTCAACTTTCCATTTATACCAATGTGGCTCAGAACCTGGCCAAACTATAACAGTGAATTATAGATCACATTAACATTCCTTCCAATATCAACAAAACAAATGAGACTAAGGCTCATACCAAAACACTTCCATACTTCCCGATTGATACACATTTTAGTGCTGTATCAACAACATGTAAAAACACTTCCATAAATCAATAAGCACACATATTAGTGGTGCTAATGGAGTCCATCCCCTATCTTCTCCCAAACAAAATCCGGTTTAGAGGTCCATCCCCTATCTTCCCCTAAACCGTGGAGTACATCCCCTATCTCCTCCCAAACAAAATGCATATACAATGTAGTAAACACTTGTCATATACAATACTCAATCAATACACGTATTTTCTGTATTAATTCAACAGTCAAAATCAATGACTCAACCAATGTAATTAGTTTCAGTTTTCCCCAATCCCCATGCAATGTCTACAACAATCACGACTATCCTCCACCGATAGCCCAAAACAGTTATTTCTAAACAGGAAATAAATGTATTAATAAGCATAAACGCAACATTTTCATAGGTGAGTGATTAAACTATTCAACTACACCATTAAATCTCGAATGTTCCCAATTCCATGAATTCAACTAAATTCACCAGTTTTCCCTAAATTAATTATACAAATTAATTTATTACCACACTAGGGTTTTCCCCAAAATTACCAAACAACCCCCAACATATCAAAATACCAAAACTTAGAACAAAACCTATAATATGGAGTAGGAAATCTCTACATCGAAGTAAATAACCCGAATGTAGAAGATGAAGATGATGACCCAAAATCCAAAGTGCTCCAAACCGTCAAACGTTCAGATTAAAACGAAGCCCTCAACCCCCTCTATCTTTTTAATAAAGAGTCTAAGGTAGAAACACCCTAAAAATAGATGAAACCTAAGGAAGAAGGTGTGTAGGGAGAGAGAGAAGGCGGTTCTAGGGTTTTAAAATCAAAAGAAGATGAAAAGTGATCCAAAAAGTCAGATCTTCGACTTTATATAAAAGTCGCCCCGCTCGAGCGTGGAAACCCCCGCTCGAGCGTCACTCACAGACTCCCGCTCGAGCGTCAAAAATCCCGCTCGAGCGGCGGATACACGCTTCCAGAACTTTTGCTGAACTAGGTCCCCGCTCGAGCGTAAAACTCCCCGCTCGAGCGTCACACACAAACTCACGCTCGAGCGTCCAACATTGCAGGGGAAATACTGGGAGATGGAAAATCACGCTCCAGCGTCAAAACTCCCGCTCGAGCGGAGAAGCAACAACAAAGGGCCCGCTCGAGCGTCAAAAGATCCGCTCGAGCGTGAAGGTAAAAATTTGGGCAACTACCCTTTGTTTCTACGTTCAACCATCCTGTAACAAACTTGCCCAACACATTCTATAACTAAAAAATAAGGAATTAAAGGACGACAACAACAAATATATAGTAACGGGATCCACGGAACCTAAGTCCGGATACAACAACCAAATGGGGAAAGACCGGGGTCACTATAGTGAACATTAATATTGGATGCAACTATCTATTTGTATTACAGAATTAATGTGAACATTCACATCTCTATATACATACTATGTTTGTAACCAAAATAACACATTATTATTTGTACTAATATGACTATTTTTTAATGTGAATACTAACATTGATTGTAATTTGTGAGTAATGCATTGTTAATATTATCATGTTGTTGTGGTATTATAGAGACATTATGAACATTCACATTATTGGTAGTTATTTGTTATTGTGTACACATAACTATTGATTTAGTGTACATTATGATAAATGCAATATTGATGTGAACATTTACATCTCTATGTTGGCCCTGTTTGGTAGAGCTGTGGGAAAGTGCTTATAGCTTATGCCTAAACAGCTTATAGCTTATAACTATGAACATAAGCTGATTTCTGACTTATAAATTAAGCATCTCCTGCCCCACTCAAAGAATAAGCTGATTTCTGACTTCCAAAAAGCTATAAGCTATAAGCTATAAACTAAACCAAACACATCAAAATAGCTTAAATTAAGCTGAAAGCTGAAATAAGCAGCTTTTAAGCTGCACCAAACAGGGCTGTTGTACTGTTCACATTACCAAATGCAAAACATTAAAATTTGATAATTCACAAAAACAATTACGTGTGAACGTTCACATTTACTGAAATATCCAACCAATAATAATACCATGTCAATCTATCACTAAACCTTGGTTGGATTCTATATCATACCATAAGACACTAATCAATTTTCACAATACATTCTACAAATTTTAACTTTCCCAACATTTTTCACCAATTTCGAAAACACTTTCGACTCTAATTATAAAAAAATTATATATACACATATATCTCTACATTCACACACACACACACACCCAAAAAAAAAAAAATCAATTACCTCAACAGTGAACTCATGAATAGATTGAGATTTTTGGGATGAGGTTACCATAGAATGATTCGATCTCAAACTACAGAGCACAAGCTTTGTTGAAGTATTACTGCGATCTAAATAAAAGTATACTAGTTTGGATGGGGAATTAAGCAAAGAAATTGAAGAATTTAGAAAAATCAAAATGGGTTTGGTGAGAAAAACAAGGAAATTGATTTTTTAAACTTGGATTTGGAGCGATAGCTATAGAATAGAGTGTCGATATATATATGAAAATATGGGAGAGAGAGAGAGAGAGAGAGAGAGAATATGCAAATAGAAAACATATAATATTAATTATCCAAATAGAATAAAAGGGTATTATAGTTCCAAAAAAATTATAAACTAAGAAAAAAGAATCTCATGGGACGGAAATCTAAACATATTGGATTTGATGGAACACTAAAAAACTTTATGAATTTATTGGGTTAAGTAGGATTTATAAATAAATCTCCATTATTTGTATTTATATACCTTATATGTTTTTAAGAATATACTTTTTTTTTTGTATATATCTTCTTTTTAAATTTTCATATAAAATTAGCCGTTTAAATCATTAATATTGGTATAGATCAGTCCTATAATGCACAACTTCACTTGTGAAGTTGATAGACATCAATTTTAGTAAATCCAAACTCCTAATACAGAAGAATCTAAAAAGTAATTTTTAAATTTTTTTTTAAATGAATTAGTAAAAACAATCGAAAATATCGTTTTAGTTGATTTTTTTTCCCCGACTTTTTCAATTTTTTTGTTTTTTTTTTCTGGTTCAGCAGAATTTAGAAGTGTAATTTCCTTTGAAGCTGGTGAAGTGTGCTGCGATTGATTGTTGCATGCCAGTGTTGGCAGATTAGTGTTTCGTTCGGGTTCTTGATATTGGTTGTAGAAATGGGGTTAGGTTTTTTCCATTGAGACCACTTGTGAAAAGCCAATTTGAGATCGGTCGGCTCGAGAATAAGAAGTTGAATAATGGATTGGACAATGATAAATTGGAAGGTCAAATATTGGATTGATTCAGAAAATCGATGGAACTGATGTTTCGTATGTCGGTTCAGTAATTCACTGTAACTATGGAGCTGATGCTGAAAGAGACTCTGGAGATTTGGTTACTTGGAATGAAATATTGACAAGCATTGTGATTCTGGTAAGCACTTATTGTTTGTGTAATTTCTTGAGAAGACTATAGTTATCATTTATATGTTTTAGATGATTGGTGTTATAAGAAAATGAAAATAAGAATTTGATGCATTTGTGACAAGTTAGAAGTGGTACCAACTCAAGTAGAATAGGCAAAAGCTATTGAAAATGATATTGCAATGTGCAATGGAGACCATGGCTATCAGAATCCTGACTTGGATCTTACAATTCTACGACCCCAGTTGGGCCAAAATGATATGGATTGCGATATGATTTTAAAACTATCTCACATATTTGTCATTACTATAATTTTTCATTTTTTTCGCATTGAAAGTAAAATCTTATGATCAAGGGTGGAGGTAGTGTATGACCAGGGGGCCACGTGCCCCCCTCAAGTTTTGATAATTATATTGGTACCCTTATATATAAAGATTATGTCATATATATCTTCTATAAAATTATAATAATATCCCTTCTTCAAATTATAATAGTCCCTCTATAATAAATTTTCTTTCTAGTTACAATGAACCTACTAAAATGAGTCCTTCCATTATATACCTCCAAAAGGGGTGTACCATATACTAGTTATTACTTTATGGTATTGATATTATAAATTTTCATAATCAAATTATTTTCATTCATAACTAAAATGACTACTATATAAATTATAACCAAACAACACATCTTCAATTATAACAAAAAAAAAAAATTACAGTAAGTAATAACTAATATCAGAATGAGTCATCACGAATCATTATTTGATGTATAATTAAAGACCTCTTCAATCATAACCAAAATAACAACCACAAGAAGCTATAACTAAGTTATATCCAACACTATAATGTGTCATAATTAAAGACCACAAAGATCATTACTGTGACATATCATAGACATTTTTTTTTGCGGTGTGTTTTATAGAATTTCTCTACTAAAATATATCATTTCTATCTCAACTTATCTTCTTTTTTAATTTTTCAATCCACCTAAAATAGTTACTCCACAATATTTGTATAAAATTTAACCTCAAATCCTTTAATTTAAAATTCACATCTATCCAAATAAACTATTAATATTTACGTTATATCTCATTGTTGTTTATTATGAGGAAAAAACCAAAATCAATACTGTTATTCATTTGTGCCCCATTTTCACTGAATTCCTGGCTTCGCCACTACTTATGATCCATGATCCATGATCCAATACTCAAGTTCCTCCAACCTTGATGGAGACCAACTAATGCACCTATAAGAAAAAGAGTAATTTAGTTTAAGTTGGAAGTAAGGGCAAGAAAGGAGGAAATCCAAGAAGGATGTAGGTTGAGGCAATGAGAAAAAACATGATTGCTTTAGATACAATTTGAAAAAAAGCAGGTCTATGTAGTAGATCCCTAGAAATTGGGAAGTTTTGGAACTTAGACAAATAAGTGGTGCCAAGGTGTGTAATCCAATTGCATGACTAATGTTCCTTTGAGAGAGCTAGTTTGGGTTTTAGAACCATGAGATCCTTGTGGACTTCTTGCTTTGTCAACGAATCGCAATGGCATATATTTCTAAGGGAGTCCATCTGTGTTCAAATATGCAGAAGAAGAAGATAACTATATCATATCTTTATTAAGTTTGAGAATTATTGCTCTCTAACTATTCCAAATTGATAGCAATATACATAGACAACCCTCTAATAATCATTAGTAGTTAATGGAATTGTCAAGTCTATTTTTCCCCATGACTTCCATGACAACAAGATTTTTGTGATATACAACTAAATGAACAAAAAGGGGTTGAATTAAACATCTTTCTGAATATTACTTTTTCGTGAAACTACATCTTTTGTCCAATTTAAGGCACAAAGTATCATTGTATCAGTAGCCATAGGTTGGAGTTTTCATTAATTATTCCCAACAGAAATAAGTTGCTTTGCCAAACCAAACCAAACCAAACCAAACCAAACCAAACTAAGTCTTGTGTCCCAATCAGGTCGGGTCAGCTACATGAGTCTGTTTTCGCCATTCCTTATGTCAAGGATTATATGCTCAGTCAACAGTTAATTATTAGAGTTTATTAAGTGGCAAATGCTAAAGAGTGCCCTTGGGGCATTCTTTCACTTTGGGATTCAGCTAAAATGTGTTTTGGAAACGGAAGCGTTAAAAATTATATTGATTTCAATCAAAAGTGCATTGAATTTTAACAAAAAGTGCCTCGTGAACTTCAATTCTTTTGTCTTTTTCTTGTGCCACAGGGGCACTTGTTATCAAGATCCGTATTAAGTTATAGAATGTTAATTAATAGGGATTGACTGTACACAGCTATTCTCTCATGTCTGTTAATTAGAGAAAGTTTGCTGTGCCTGATACCTTCCTGCTACATTCATTAGCATTTAAATTCTTTTGATGGATGTTTAGAGAGAGAGAGAGAACAGTATTAGGATTCAGATGCAGACTAGCAGCAATATAAATACTAAGGTTAGATGATTCACGCCATTAGGGGTTACCCATCCTGTAATATTTTGTCAGCCAAATGTAAAATCTGTTAAACTAGTTGTATTCCTGCAACTAACTCAACTTGCCATGTTCACATGTATTGCCAGTATGTAGTTTGTGATATGGATCAATATCTTTGTATCTTGTAGGTAATTTCTTCATTGAGCTTCTTTGATACATTTTTTGTGAATATATTCGTAGGTATTCACGCCATTAGGGGTTACCTAATGTAAAATCTGTTAAACGAGCAGAGTTTAAATCTGCTCGTTTTTGGTTTCTTCTTGACAAACTCTCCTTGTTTTCAGCTAAAACACCTTGAGTTTGAGTGGGGGTGTAAGAATATATTCGTATATATTAGGCATTGTATATATTAGGCATGTTTGTGATGACTGTATTTCCTTTTTTGGTCCTATTCTTGTATTTCCTTTTTGGTTAGTCATTAGGGTCATATAAACTAGTCTTGATGAAATTGATACACATGTTGAATATACAGAAAAGCTTTCAGAAATCTTACAATATTAACTTATGAAGAGCCATGACCTCGAAATCAAAAGAATAGTTCATAGAAATATAAAAACAAATTATCTAATAATAAAAGCCCTGTGAAATCAATTCCTATTTGATAATGAATAAGGAAAGATAAATTTGAGAATGTAACCCTATACTATGAAACATGAATTAATATGATACTAATAAAAGCTCAACAATTGATTCCAAAAATGTATATCGCTTGTGGTGTTAGATTAGAAACGTGATGACATAGCTAAAATGCTGCATAGCATCTTTCTTGCTTGGTGAGTTTTTCATCAATTGAAAATTTCTACAAATTTAATCTGGATCAATCTTTTAGAATTTAGATTTTGTTGAAAAAGAGAATCACCACAGGAGGAAAAATCTATCTGCAATTGGTTACCACCCCCCCTCATCTTTACTAAGAAGAATAAAAATACAAAAGAAAGAAACTAAGATATAAAGAAAAGTTAGCTACATGCTATTGTAAAGTAATTACATACAATTTTTCTTTTCTTTCCTTATATGACATTAGATCACACTCTCAGATTTTCAAAATTAACCTCCCCTTTAGCTCTTTCGAAATCTTAGTGCATTGAAATATGGAAGAATCTTAAAAAATGATTAGCCTTTTTTATTTTTAGAAGTTTCAAGTGGGCTCAGTTAACCCTACAAGGCTATATGTCCCTCTGCCACTGAGTGGTGACATATGAAAAGGCACTTGCCTTGACTTATGGAAGCCTGTTTGTTTTCTTAGATATGTTCCACACTTGTTGGGAAAACCGCTGGATAATTTGTCTAAATCTCAACCTACAGCTGAATGGAACTTACCATCATCTGGCAGGAACACAAACTGTTTGGATATCAGATGGATGTCACTCAATATATTAGTCCTTTGGCTACAAATGCAAATTGTGATTCTTGGACAGGGTATGGTATACTGTGGTGGGTTCTGTGAATAAATTTATTCTCTCCGAATGATAGATACTGGTGCTATATAGAATGTAACATGTACTATGTCATTGTACAAAATTATACAAGCTGTTGATATTCCTCAAATTAGTAAAATCTTCAGGGGAAATTAAGTCTAACCTTTCATCCTTCTCAAATACGCACAAAATAATGAATTTTAATTTCTGAGTTAGAAACTACCTCATAAATTTTTATACTTCTTCTTTTTAATCTTGCAATATAAACAAAACAATATTCCCTTCTTTTGCGGTTCCTAAGGCTGTGTTTGGTTCATGGATTTGGGGGGATACGTTCCACACACCTTTTTTCTTTCCATTTCCAAATCTCTCTCCAAATCCATGAACCAAACACAGCCAAAAGGAAATACTAATCCCAGGAAATTTCTGGGAATGCAATGCCCATCACTATTATGATCTGATTAGTTGAAAGTTCTTTGCCATCTTATTTTTCTTTCTTTTCTTTCTTTGACATTGTTTGTGCCTGTTCTGCAGGAATCTTATTTGCATATGCTATTTTCTAAAGTTGCTTGGTGTTTCACTCAGTAGTGGTGAGTCCTGTATCAATTTTGTGAATGTTTGTTGTTCAAACAATTTGTCTTGTGTTCTGCCTTGCAACGTTCACCTTGCTCTAGCTGTTCAAAGGAAGAATTGTTAGAAACATTTAGGAACTGGTTTTGGAACTTGAAAATTCCTATGGTGCTGACTGGTAATCTTGTTCTACTTAGAATGCTAACTTGATACATTAATTTATTTCTTGCAATATTTTACAACTTTTTCTGTTTATTTTGCAGGGCATTTATGAGCTGTAGACTGTAATTGTCTCATATATTTTGTGGTGTGTGCGACTTGAAGGCCACAGAGCTCTTGAAGGTATGTGGAGTTTTGCACTTGTGTTGTCTTTATATAGAGGTTAATTTTCACCTACTGAAAAGTAATAGATTGGATAAAGTTTTTCATACTTGGAAAAAGGATTGTACAAAATTAGAAGAGTACAGGACGTGATCTCCCACTAGGCCACCAACGCATAGAAAAAGAAAAAGAAAAAGAGAACAATGAGTACAAAAACAACCTGTAAAACTTTCCCATTAATTTTTCATCCACATAATTTCACTCTCCTATAACTCAACTAAAAATGAAAATAGAAAAAGAAAAGATATTTACTCTACTATCACTTCTTTTTTCTTTCTTTTCTTTTCTTAATAATAAATGTATGTTCTCTTCAAAACAACATTTGGACATCTTACATAATTCCTTTTCTGTTCCATGACATTTTAAGACACAAATGTAGTCCGATTTCTATTAACTCTGAAAGGCAAATCAGATTTATTTCAAATGCCTTGATAAACATAATGAAAAAATTTCATTTACATGCGATGTCTGAATGCCCCAAAACAGATTTATGAAATGAATTTTCTGCAGAGTAAACAATATATCATTATGGGGGACCAATTGGATGCCTGTCAGTGCAGTTCTGAATTGTGGCCTAGATTGGATCTTTCAACAGTTCAAGCTACCTGTATTCTTTGGCCTCTTCCATACAGTGCAAGAAAACATGTGGTAAACATATGAACCTTTTAGTTGTTGGTTTATTCGTATTCCGTTCCTGTCAGGGGCAGTACTCAACCAGCATCCACCCAAATGATCATCAAGGTATGGGGAAGCTTTTTATCATTGTGTTGTGAGAAATTGTTTGATTTGGATATACGTCCATTTAATATCTCCTGCCATCCATATGCCTGAGGATTGTAAAACTAATGCATCTTTGACCGTTGTGCTTGAACATAGGGCTGAATGCACATTGAAATTGAAATTGAAACATGTAGCTGAAGCTGTTTTTTCTTGCGACACTATCTGGTGTGTAGTCTGAGTGGTATGTATATATATGGTGTTTGATATTATCAACCATCAGAACAGATTAAGGATTTTATTTGATATTATTGACCATTAGAATAGATTCCATATTATATTTGATATCCATGTTAACTAGAATGTGGATCGTTTACGTTATGATAAACATAATACGCTACATGTTCTAAAATATGATACGATAAGAGCAAGACTTGCATAGATTACACAATTTAAGGTACTTTTAGAGTAATTTTTTTTGTTTGTTTGTTTGTTTGTTTGTTAACAATAGACATCCAATAAAATGTAAAGTTTATTTATTTATTTTTTTTTAAAATTTAATTATGTAACATATTTCTATGAGCATTACGACCTTTTTTTTTTAACACTTGAGGAATCCTTTAAGAAATATATTAGAAAAAACTGTTGGGATCACGTTAGATCGCTAAAAACTGTTGTAGCTTGCCCTTCCTCATAGTTTCCTCTGTTCTTTAATGATTTTTTTTATTATTTTTCTTTGTGCACCCCACTCCTCCTCCTCCTCCTTGATGTTATTCTTTTTGATTACTTAATCTTGAAACTATTTGAGCACTTGACCTATACCTATCAGAACTTAGCACGGCAATTTAGGATCAAGATTTGTTAATAACCCAGATTGTGATAGACATACAGATATGCACTACATACATGGGAGGTACCAGAGTGGGGGGAAAAGAAGTTCACTAACCAAATTGGTGCACAGCTATAATTTGTGTAGTGAAAAAAGGTTAAAAAAACTTATTGTTAGTTACGCTGTGGTGACAATGACAGACATGTGAAGATGAAAAGCTTTATGCCTTACGGGGGACCATCCAATTGATCACTAAGACGATCCATTATCCAATGAAAGGTAGGATTACTAAATCGTCCTTTGTTATTCATGAAATGACCACATTATACCTCCCACCGAAGCTCCATTATTGATGAGTGTGTGGTTTCATGAATTCATTGAAATGTTGATATCCATAGAGTGGTATTATAGGAACATATTCGATTAGATGAAAATCGTCTTAATGAGATCCGCGTAACTGTAGCATAATTTGTTTCTCTTCTGCACTACAAGAGGTATGAACAAGGTTTCAAAAAACGATTGCGGTCGCTGTAACGGTTACGGTTGTAATTACGGAGTGTAAAGACTGTAGTGTAACGATTACGATAATTAGAATCGTGATTTTTTTTTTTCACATAATTTTAAAAAAACTTACCCGATATGCATATTTTTCTTTCTTTCAGAATCACATTTCTTGTGGTTTAAAATAGATTTTGATAAATTTTTGTTAGTTTTTAAGTATGATTCAATATATTTTATATTTTTAAATCACTATAAAAGGAATTTTTTACATTTTATTTTTATAGTTAATGACTTTCTATGTCATAAATTCATATTGTATCGCTTATTTTTATTTATTTTTAAAGAATAATTGATTTTAAATGTCTACAAAATTATTTTTGATCAATACCTGAACTAACTAAATAAAAAATGTTTATAATTATTAAATGAAATAATTATAAAAATAAAAATTGAGAGTAAACAAAAAATTATTTTTGAGCTATTGAATATTGCAGAATGTGTATAATGTATATTTTAAGTGTTTTTTTTTTGGTTTTTTGTGAAAAGAAAGCTGTTCAAAATATTGTATATGTGTGTAACAATATGTAACGGGCCGTTATGGCCGTTATGTAATACCAAAACAACTGTTATACGTTTTAATTTTCGTCACACTACAAAAGTAAGTGTAACGAGTAGTGTCTAATACTGCAATTGTTATGTAATACTGCTTTTTTGAAACCTTGGGTATGAATGTGGTACTTTGGGGGTGAAGATAAGGTTAGGAAATTAGTTATGTCGTAATCTTATCGTACTCTTTACGATAGTTAGAACAAACATGGATACATACAAAACAGATATTTTGTATGTTTTTGAAACAAAAATGGTCCATCCTTTTCTTCCATCAAGATGAGTAACATTCATCCAAAAAGTACCAGATGTAGAAAATCATAAATCACTGCACTTCCATTTTATTGATTGGTTTTGTTATCGTGTGCCTTAAGTTAAGATATATATTCAGCGTGTCTAAAAAAAATTATATATTTTTTTATTAGGGTAAATTACACTAACCATTTCTATAGTTTGGGGTTCATGTTATTTTGGTTTATAACTTTTCAATTATTACACATTTGACCATAAATTTTAAATCTTATTTCAAATAAGGACAATTGAAGATACCATTACTCAATTTCAAGGGCAAAGTTATCAATTTGATAAAATATAAATTTGACAAAAATTAGTGTCAAAAAAATATTTTTGAATTTTTAAAAATGGTTCCTACCCACCAAATATAAAATTATGTAAAATTGATAAATCTTTTAAACATTTATTTATTAAATTAATTTTTATTATGTGTTTGGTTGATAATCGTGTAATGGTAATTGTTAGATTTTTAATGTGTAATTGATGTACTTAATATTATATGAGATGTTTTTAGTTTTTAGTTTTTTTTATTTAATGGATTGATTTAATAATAATATCAAAATTGTCACCATATTTGACTTTTGAAGAAATAGAAACTAATTTAATGAAAATAAAAACAACCACTCATTATATGATCATCATCTAAATACATAATAAAAATTAATTTGGTAAAAAAATAAATGTCTAAAAAATTTATAAATTTTATATAATTTTATCTTTAGTGGGTAGAAATAATTTTTACAAATTCAAAAATATTGTTTTGACATTTATTTTTATCAAATTAATTTATATTTTATCAAATTGACGACTTTGCTCTTGAAATTGAGCAATAGTATCTTCAATTGTTCTTATTTGGAATAAGATTCAAAATTCAGGATCAAATGTGTCACAATTGAAAAGTCAGGAATCAAAATGACACAAAACCTAAATTATAAGGACTGTTAGTATAATTTATTTTTTTTTTATTATATATACTTTTATGTATAATCTTTTAAGTTTCTTAACATGTATATTGTTTTTTAATGTTTCATTGATTACTAATGAATAAGCTTTTCTTTTCACGCTGGCATCCTCTGCATGCAAAGTTTAAAAAACGGTGTTACGTAATGGTTGCGGTCGTTATGTAATGGTTGCAATGGTAGACACTACTCATTACACTCGCTTTTGCGATGTGACAGAAATTCACATGTGTAATGACTGTTTTGATGTTACGTAACGGTTGTAGTGATATCGTAATGTCCCGTTACACACATTTATAATATTCTGAACAATATCCTTTATAAATAAATAAAAAAACGTTTACAAAATATATATTATACACATTCTGCAATATTCAGTAACTCAAAAATAATTTTTTTTTTATGTCTCAATTTTTATTTTTATAATCATTTCATTTAATAATTGTAAACATTTTTTATTTAGTTAGTTTGGTCAAAAATAATTTTGTAGACATTTAAAATCAATTATTCTTAAAAAATAAATAAAAATAAGAGGTAAAATATAGATTTATGACATATAAAGTCATTAACTATTGAAATAAAATATAAAAATTCTTTTTATAGTGATTTAAAAATATAAAATATATTGATCATATTTAAAAACAAACAAAAAATGATCAAAATCTATTTTAAATCTCAATTAATGTGATTTTAGAAGAAAAAAAAATACATATCAAGTAAATTTTTTTTAAATTATATGAAAAATAAAAATAAAAATTACGATTCTGGTTACTATAACTGTTATACTACGACATTTACATCTTATAACAGCAAATCGATGACTACAATCCATTTTTGAAACTTTACCCGCATAAGTTTTTCCCATCACAAGAATAGATTTTATTTTTCCTACCTCGTCCTAACCCGCTTTTAACCTCCATTTATTTCACTCATGTACTTCTCATCTTACATCCTTTAATTTTTATTAATATTTATATTTTTTAAATTATAAGATTAATTCATCTTTGTCCCCACCGTCACCAGCAAACTTAAACTATCCGACCCCAATATGATACGGTACAGAGATGGAGGATTACAAACCCGGGCCATTCTCACTAGAACTTAATTATAGAACTGTTGTGTATACAAAGATGACATTGCTCATATGTGTTTCTCTCTCTCTCTCTCTCTCTCTCCCCCCTCCTATTTCGACTGATATTCTCGTCTTGAGGTCCTTTACATAGAAATGCAATACAGGACAAGTTACATGGTAATCCATATCTATTATCTAATTTATGTTTTTTTTTAGGGAATTAAAATGAAGCAGATGGGCCTAACTTGACACAAACTGGTGAATCCCTAGCTCTGTCATGAGACATACAGTGCATTGTAGATGAGACAAAATTGACGGTAACGATTGAGTTCAGGTGAGGGACCCAGCTATTATTCCACTCATTTGAATGGTGAAGATGATGATGACAGTCACATGACCTCCACATTCACACCAAAATATCTTTCTTTCGTTTAAAAAAAAAATAGAAATTAATTTGATAAAAATAAATATATTAGAGAAATTATAATTTTTTTTTTCAAGGTTTGACCTTTATAATAAAATAAATTTGAGTTTTTTTATTTTATTAATTTAAATTTTAAATTCTTGATTTATTTTCAATCTAAACTATTTGTTTATTTTTATTAAATAAAATAGACTAAAAAAATGGCATTTTTGTAATCAAATTTAATAAAAAATTATATTTTTAACATTTTATATATATTTATATTGTGTTTAATGAGTAAATTTTTTTTTTTGGGTCAGTTTTACCTAATGAAAATAAATTAATAGTTGAGATTAAAAATAAATAAAAAATTAAAGTTTGAATTAATAAAAAAATTATTTTGTTAAAAGGGTTGAAGTTTAGGATTTTTTCCAAATATATTTGTCTCCCAAAAAGAATCAAAAGAAAATAATGAATATTTTTTTTTATTTTATCAAAAAGTAAATTTTAAATACTCAACCAAAGTCGACCCACATTGAAAACAACACAACGAAAGCGTGTGGGAATCGAAGTGTAATCACGCCCGACTCCTTCACTATTTACGAGCTAGATTTGGGCTCCACCCCAGATTGACAAAATACACAATAATCATCAATGAAGTGAAGTAAACTTTATGGCTATTGTGCCTCATTCTTTTACTAGAAATTTCAAGACGGTCTGTGTTTGGCTTTAATTTTTTAAATTTAATTTTTTGAAAATTGAATTATTTATTTTTTGTATTCTTTTATTTTTAGTAAATATTTTTAAAATTTTAAATAATTTTTTTTTATTTTTTAGATACACCTCACTTGGGTGTATCTAAAAAATAAAATATTTGTAAAAAAATTAATAAATACATAAGAATATGAAAAATGTACTGAATACTTTTTTTATTATATATTTTTAGTATTTAGTGATTTTTTAAAATATTTTTTCACAAATATTATATTTTTTAAATGTATTTATATTAAGTGTATCTAAAAATTAAAAAAAATTTGTTTAAAATATTAAAAAAATTTAGTAAAAACAAAAAAATAAGAAAAATAAAAAATTTAAATTTTCTGAGAAGTGTATTCTGAGTTATGAAACTGAACTAGCTGATTCAATGGTTTCCAAAGTGTTTTTTTTTTTTTTTTTTTTTTTGGGGCTAAGCCAAAAGTGTGTTTTTTGGTGCAGCCAAAAATAAATAAATAAATTAGATCCAAAGTTGTTGAACAAATATGCCCCAAGTAGGAGAAGTTAACCCTAAGCGTTTAGCCGAGTAGTTGAGGCCTGGACTTTGGGGGTTTGTTCAATTCAAGATGTTAGGTTCGACTTCTTTTGCCAATAACACTTTTGGGATCATGAATCGCAGAAAATAACATTGTTTCAAAATGTTTATTCGGCTTGTTGGACTCAATACACTTGAAAAGACAGAGCACATAGGATATAGGTCTAAACTATTAGATAATTTTTGCCCAAGTATCATTTTATTTATGAATATGACTCAAAAGTTTAAGGCCAAATTGTTGGTAATAATTCACATAATAGCTTTGTTTGAGAAGAAGAGTTGGGTTGGATTTGAAGCTATTTTAGTTACAAAAAGATCAAATAGGCTTTTTAGCCTAATAAGACAAAACATCACATCCAATCCATAATCATTACATTTTTTCTTTTATAAAAAGTTCTTCTCAAACAAGATTTTTTAACCCCAAGTTAAAATAGGTAAAAAGTCAAAAAGCTAAACTTCCGAAACGAACCTTAGGTGATTACATGTGTTTATACCAAAAGTGTTTAATCTGCTTGATTTGTTACATCGTATGATTCGTATCATTTATAAGAAGTTTTAAATAAGACAGGTAAAAGTCACTTGAATTTTCATTAGGAGACAAGATTAGTCTCACTTTATTCATTTCGAACTTCATATCAATTAATGATGCTAATTGATATTTATTATTGTTATCCTATTTTTATGCCTCGAAAAAGTGAAAATTCATATATTTTGTAAAAACCTTTATTTCGAACTCACATCATTGTGTCATGTATGCGACATTAGCTATGTGGTCAAGTGGCTGAACTTATCAAGTACTCTTGAAGTATTTTCAGTAGAAAAAAGCATTCATTACCCATGGGCACCTCATGGCTCATGCCACGTTCACTCACCAAATGTCTTGTTCATCAATCACAATCTATTTGAAGCACAACCGAGCTATGTGTCACACACTGGCAATGCGGAAGCCTTGACAAAGATATGCAAGTGTGTGTGGCGCTAGTTAACTCTCTTCACTAGCTCGCCAATAATGCTCCAAAGGTTTGCAAAGACAAGCAAACACAATATTAGTTAAGTTGATGAGCCACAAGATTGGAGACAAGCCACAAAATAGCAATCAACTAGCTAGAATTAATGTAAGCAACAATTGAAAGGCTATGCACAATGTAAAGGCGAAATGAACTTTTCATTACTAAAAAAAGGCATTACAATAGTTGAACAATGCACTAAAAGTGCTACAAAAGTTGCCTTACCATAAGCTAGGTTGGGGTACATTAAAGGCACAAGTGGTCTGGTTCAACACTTGGGTACCCCTCCTTATATATAGGTTGTTAAGCCATTTCCTATCTGGCACGAGGAAACATCCACTATGTTTGAGGAGTCATAATGGATTTTTAATAATTCTACAAAAATAGAAAAATTACTACTCTTGGTCTCAAAACACCTTTAGTACTAAGGTATTTACATAAAAATTTACAAGGCAAAAAGATTACATTTGACCCTCTAAAAGTTGGCCTAAAGTTGCTACTTGGTGGCTAGCTTGCTTCATGGCATGTCTTAGACAATCTTGTACAATGCCTTGGGCCCTTGCTTGCACTTGCACCAACAACTTCTTAGGTATGTCTTTGGCTCTCCAAAGGGCACAAATGTGTGTGGCATCAAGGTGTTGACCCTTGGATGGGCGCACATAATCTCCCTCATTTGAACGGTTGATGCCCTCGACGACTTGGCCCAATAAGCATCAATCTCGTCTTGAAAAGCCGACAAGTCTGCCTCCCGTTCCCAGCTGATTTCTTCATCTCCAAGGCCTTTCCATTTCACCAAGTATTGCCTTTGTTTCTTCTTGGAAACCATTTTCACCCGATCCGCCAAGATAGATTCAATAGACCTTTTTCCTGCTTTGGCTGTGATGGTTTGGCGTTTCAGCTCATTTCGGGTTAGATCTTCCTTGTCTGGATAGTAAGGCTTCAAATAGCTCACATAGAAAACCGGATGCACTTTCAACCAAGATGGAGCATCTATCTTGTAAGCACACTTGCCAATTCTCTTAAGAATGGTTACCGGTCCCTCATACTTGCGCACTAGCCTTCTGTCTCTTCCCCTCATGAACTTGCATTGGTCAGGGTTGAGTTTGACAAGAACTTGATCCCCAGCTTTGAACTTAAGTGGCTTCCTCTTTTCATCAGCCCATTTCTTCATTTTGCTTGCTGCTTTTTCAAGATAGACACGAGTAATGTCATGGTTTCTCTTCCATTCCTTAGCAAATTGGTAAACTCTGGGAGACTTTCCTTCATAAGGTCCATCCACTGTGTGGGGCAACAGTGGCTGCTGTCCATTCACTATCTCAAAAGCACTCTTGCCCGTAGAGCTACTATTTTGAGAGTTGAAGCATAACTGTGCTACATCAAGAAGTTGCACCCAATTCCGTTGATTAGCATTGACAAAGTGACACAAATTGTCACGACCCAAACCCGCCCCTATGGGTTTAGCACCGTAACCGGCCAGTAATCCGTGATTACCAAAGGCCTGCTTAACAGTAATAACAGTAATACAGAGTACAGGGGCTAGCGGAAGCCAAAACAGTAAATGAAAGATATCCAATGAGCAGCGACAGTCTGTATGCAAAAAGACTTTTCATAACACATTCACATTCGGAACAAAAACAGTATATACATACATCATATACAGGCATTTAGGTTAGGGACCAAATCCCTACCATAACAGTACGGTACAAGTCTATACAGTATTACAAAACAGAGACAGAAGGGTGAACTGAGACACCCCAAACGAGCCTAAGCTTGAATACACTTGGAACCTCGCAGTGAGGCACGTTGGTTGGCTTGACAAAAGGGAGTTTAACCCAACGCTTTTAGCTCCGATCTAGTGCCTGGATACCTACATATATATATAAACAGTGAGCTAAAGCCCAGTGAATAATAGTTGTGTAAAGAGGTTAAGAATGAATGTCCTTTCAGTCATATCAGTTATTTAGAAACCATAGCAGTTATATGTGGTATATCCAATAGCAAAACAGTACAGTAGGTCTTAACAGACCGAACAGTCAGTTGATGGCCATCATAATAGTAAACAGTAGTGGTTCCAACATGGGAACCGACAGAGATCTCTGTGACAGTAGCAGTACAATAACAGTAAGTTGCTATGGATACCACGAGTACAGTTCATCAATAGGACATTATTCATTCAGTAAGAAATATCATTTCAGAAAGTAGTACAGTAGATCATTCAGAAAATATTCATGATTGAACATATCTTTACAACATTGTTACTCACAAAGCACTGGGCTATAAGCGGCTAATGAGCGTCCTCGGATGCCAACCCTACACAGTTACAGAATGAACACACACTAAGTTACACACTTGGGAATCAATGACTTAGTCCCTAACTTGTCTCGGTGTGGTTCTACATCAATATCCTCATTAAGATGCCTTAAACATGCCCTAGGAATGCCTAGGATGGAAAGAGGATGCTAAGATGCACTTTAAAACACTTTTTAAAATTTGCTGAAACAGGGGTCCACGCTCGAGCGTGGCTTTCTACGCTCGAGCGGACATGCAGATAAAGAAGCTCTGCTCGAGCGGGACTTTCCTTGCTCGAGCGGACTGCAAACATAGTCAAAAGTACTGGATGCATGCAATTCACGCTCGATGGGCGCTCGACCTCCGCTCGAGCGTGAGACACAAGTCCTCGCTCGAGCGTGTATTCCCTCGCTCGAGCGGACTGTAAACATATGAAAAGTACTGGATACACACATTTCACGCTCGAGCGTTAATTTCCACGCTCGAGCGGGATGCATGTACTCAGAGTGTACGCTCGAGCGTGAAGTCCTACGCTCGAGCGTGGGTCCAAAATCTAGAATTTCCAGATTGAACCTCCAAGCTCAAATTCAACATTTAAAGCACCAAATTCGATTCCTTTGGACCAATTTTCTTGAAAACACTTTAAAACTCATAATATAACATGTTTCAAAGATCAATTTGCAAAATCAAAGCCCAAAGGCAGTTCAATTAAACACAATTTCAAATAAACTTCAAGAACATAAAGTACATAAGACATGCATGTGTTCAATTGAAATCAAAGCTTCCAATGCATGATCAAATGAGTCTAAACTTTCAAAAACATGATGAATTCATGGACCATAGCTAGGATATAGACATGCATGTGAGGATTTCCATAAAATCAACCTCAAAACTCAACAATGTGCACATGCATGCATGATTCAAGCTTCAATTCAACAATTTAAAACCAATTCTAGATTTAGATTACTAATGGCTCATGGACCATGCAAGATACAACTAGAATTCAAGTTCAAGAAGATGGTTCTCCTACCTTAGGTCTTCAATTTCAAGTCTAGAAGCTCAAATATGCAATGAATTCTTCAAATCTTCTAAGTCTCAAGCAAATTTTGATAAACTCAAAGCTTACTTCCAACTCTCTAGCTCTCTCTCACGTTTCTGGTCTCTAGAGGAAATGAATGGCATATCAAACATAAGGGAAGTAGAAAAAGAATGGTCTAGGATTGTCCACTAAGTGGCAATTTGGTAATAAAGCCAACTAATGTAATTTAACCGTATTTAATCTAATTTAATCACTCCAAATCACATTTCAATTAAACATGCCATAAAATCACATAAATTCTAATTAGCATAAAACACTAATCAATTTTTGGTTCGGCCGCCGGTAAGGCCTTCAATTTACAGTTCAAACTTAAAACATGAACATATCAATTAACAGTCAAACATATAGAAATCCGTTTAAACTAATACACTCAATCAATCAGTTCAGAATGTCAGTCAAATCAGTTACTTAATCATGTTCAGTCACAGTTTAGCAGTAATCAGTGGTATTATCAGTAAACAGTGGTGAGGGTTGTCACACAAATACTCCTTAAGCATACAGTTAAAGCGTTCAGTTTGCCCATCCGTCTCCGGATAGTAGCTTGATGAAGTATTAAGTTGTGACCCAAGAAGCTTGAATAACTCCGTCCTGAAGTTGCCAACAAAACGCGTGTCTCGGTCACTAACAATACTTTTAGGCACACCCTAATATTTGACAATGTGCTTGAAGAAGAGTTGGGCAGTCTCCTCCGCTGAAACATACTTTGGGGCAGCAATAAAGGTAGCATATTTGGAGAATCGGTCCACAATAGTTAAGATAGTCCCGATATCTCCCACTTTAGGCAATCCAGTGATGAAGTCAAGTGATACACTTTCCCACAGACGTTTAGGCACGGGCAAAGGTTCAAGTAAGCCTGTTTTCTTCTTATGCTCAACATTGTCTTGCTGGCAAGTGAGATAAGTGCGAACATATTCTTCCACATCATCACGCATTTGGGGCCAATAATATCCTTGTTTCACCAAGGCCAAAGTTCGCTCCCACCCCGGATGTCCTACCCAAAGCGTATCGTGGCACTCCCTAAGAAGTGTCTTCCTCAAGTCACTAGCCCTGGGTACAAATATGCGGTTGCATGTTGTCATAAGAAGTCCATCTTGCACCCAAAATTGGCGAGTCTTGCCCATTTTGACAAGGTTCATAAGATTCTCTGCCATAGCATCCTTGTCTAGATGAGCATTGATTTTCTCCTTGAGGCTGGTTGAAATAGAAGTAAGTGAACACACATGATGGCACACGGCAAGCTCCGCCTTCCTGCTTAGTGCATCAGCAACATGGTTGGTGGCACCGACCTTGTATTCTAAGGCAAAATCAAACTCTGCCAACTTCTCTTGCCACTGTGCTTGTCGTGCGCTTAGCTTGGGCTGTGTTAAGAAATGGCTAACCGCCGTGTTGTCAGTCTTCACAACAAATCGGGAGCCCAAGATGTAGTGCCTCCAAGTCCTCAGACAATGTACTACTGCAAGCAACTCTTTCTCATGAGCTGGATATCTCCGTTTAGCATCATTGAGCTTCCTACTCTCATAAGCAATTGGGTGACCATCCTGTAAAAGAACCTTACCCAAAGCAAAATCAGATGCATCAGTTTGTATCTCAAAAGCTTTACCTAAGTCTGGTAGAGCAAGAACATGATCTCTTGGCATGGCTTCTTTCAAGGCTTGAAAGGCTTGTTGGCACTCCTCTGCCCAAACATATGGCTTGCCCTTCTTTAGCAACTCTGTCAATGGGGAAGCTAGTCTTGAGTAGCCTTCAACAAATTTGCGATAATAATTAGCCAATCCAAGGAATGACCGCAACTCTGAGACATTTGCAAGTGGCTGCCACTCTTGAATAGTCTTGACCTTCTCTTGGTCCATTTTGATGCATCCATGTTCAACAATGTGCCCTAAGAACTTAATCCTCTCTTGGGCAAAAGAACACTTCTCTAGCTTGACATAAAGCTTGTGCTCTCTCAGCTTGGTAAGGGCCTTTTGAAGATGCTCCACGTGCTCTTCTAAAGTGGAGCTATAGATTACAATGTCATCCAAATATACCACCACGAATTGATCCAAATACTCTTGAAAAACTTCATTCATCATGGTGCAGAATGTTGCTGGGGCATTAGTCAAGCCGAATGGCATGACAAGAAACTCATAAGAGCCATAACGGGTAACACAAGTAGTTTTAGGCTCATCTCCCTCGGCAATCCTTACTTGATAGTGCCCTGATCGAAGATCTAGCTTAGTGAAATACCTCGCTTTGCTCAATTGATCAAATGAATCTGCAATGAGAGGAAGGGGATACTTGTTCTTGATGGTCAGCTTGTTAAGTGCCCGATAATCCACACATAAGCGAAGACTACCATCATGCTTCTCTTGGAACAAGACAGGTGCACCAAATGGGGCCTTGGATGGCCTAATGAAACCTGCTTCCAATAACTCTGTAAGCTGCTTCCTTAATTCATTCAACTTAGGAATAGCCATTCTATACGGTGCACAAGCTGGTGGCTTTGCCCCTGGCACCAACTCAATAGCATGATCCACACCTCGTCATGGAGGCAACTCCTTAGGCAACTGTTCAGGCAGAACATCTACAAATTGCCTTAAGACCTTCTTGACTGCGGCTGGGACATGAGTAGAATCAAGAGCTTCATTCAACTTCAATGCTGCAACCCAAGTTTGCTCACCATGCCTAACACCCCTCTTGAGTTGCATAGCTGAGACAAACCGATCACTGTTATTGGTGGCCATAGTAGGAATGAGACATGGCTTATCCCCCATGACACACATACTATTAGAATAAGGCATGACTGCCATCTTTGTGCTTCTCAAGAAATCCAACCCAAGGATGGCTTGGAAGTCATCCATGGGCATTGCGGTGAAATCTACTCTTCTTTCCCAAGTGCTGACCTTCAAATGAACAGATTTTGCAACCCCATAGATAGGCTGCGTTGCCGAGTTAACTGCCTTGATGCGGCTGCCATCCTTCTTTAAAGATAGCCCAAGTATTTCAACTTCAATCCCCGCAACAAAGTTGTGGGTGGCCTCGATGTCAATCAATGCACGAAGGGGCTTCCCGTTGAGTTTTACATCCACAAATATTAAACCATTGTTGAATGACTTGCTCTTGTTCAACTTGCCTGATGATTCCCCGCTATACATGGGTTTCTTCCCTTTGCCTTCATCTTTAGACTTCACAAGTTGTTTGGGATCCGAATGCTTGCCCACTTTGCCACTCTTGGCATTCTTCTTAGGCCTTCCTGTAGAAGTTTTCTTCTCCATGGCATTCATCATATGAAAGACTCCCACTCTAGAGCCAGCTGCCTTAGAACCCTTGCCACTTCGCTTAGACCGTACGTCTTCTTCCTCGCTATCATCATCACTTGGTTGAGAGACATAATCAGACACAGTTGCTAGAGCATTTAAGGCACGCTTTTGTGGACATTCAGAAAACCGGTGTGGCCCATTGCATAAGAAACAAGAGATAGGGCCTTTTTGTTTTGCTTGTAGAGAATTGTTGAGGGGCTTTTGCCTTGTTACCATAGCTCTTCTGTTGCCATTGTCCTCCACCCGAATGGGTTTTGGACGTAGAAGTGTTGGCTCCCCCACTCTTGGGTTTGCCATAGTCTTGGGACTTTCCACCTCCCCTACTCTTACGCGGGGAACTACTATCCCGTTGCTTAGGTTCGGCGTAGTCCGTAAGGCATTCAGCTGCTGCTTGTGCATGGGCTAAATCTTGCACTCTTTGCCTTTGAAGTTCAACTCTGGCCCATGGCTTCAATCCCTCAAGAAAGAAGAAGAGCTTGTCTTTCTCTGACATATCTTTGATGTCTAGCATAAGCCCAGAGAATTCTTTCACATAGTCTCTTATAGTGTCGGTGTGCTTGAGATCCCGCAAAGCACGCCGGGCATTATACTCAACATTTTTGGGGAAGAATTGTAGCTTAAGTTCATGCTTAAGTTGCTCCCAAGTCTCAATTGTGCATAAGCAGCGTTGCATCTCATCATGCTTAGTCCGCCACCATAACTTGGCATCACCGGACAAATACATTATGGCCATAGAAATCCTTGTCTCCTCAGCTTCGGCTTTCACAGCTTTGAAATATTGCTCCATATAAAAAGAAAGTTGTCTAACTCCTTGGCATCTCGGGCGCCACCGTAGGCACGGGGCTCGGGCACACGCGCCCTAGTGAATTCCATGCCACCACTAGGTGCATTGCCAATGGCACGGGTAAGAACACCAACTCGGCCACTGAGGTCTTTAATCTCCAGCCTGAGTTCAGTGACAACATCCTCAAAATCATGCCCTTGAGTAGGACCATGAGTTTGCTCAATATCATAAACCCATTGCTCAAGGGTAGCTAATGAAGCTGCCATGGCCTCCATGTTGCTCATACGCTGCTCCAAGAGCTCAATTCTCTCCCTTTGCGTGGATTGACGGTTGCCAGTACCCTCAATTTAGAAAGCCAATAATAGAGAAAGCCAAATAGATTGTACTCTGATACCAACTGTCACACACTGGCAATGCGGAAGCCTTGACAAAGATATGCAAGTGCGTGGCGCTAGTTAACTCTCTTCACTAGCTCGCCAATAATGCTCCAAAGGTTTGCAAAGACAAGCAAACACAATATTAGTTAAGTTGATGAGCCACAAGATTGGAGACAAGCCACAAAATAGCAATCAACTAGCTAGAATTAATGTAAGCAACAATTGAAAGGCTATGCACAATGTAAAGGCGAAATGAACTTTTCATTACTAAAAAAAAGGCATTACAATAGTTGAACAATGCACTAAAAGTGCTACAAAAGTTGCCTTACTATAAGCTAGGTTGGGTACATTAAAGGCACAAGTGGTCTGGTTCAACACTTGGGTACCCCCTCCTTATATATAGGTTGTTAAGCCATTTCCTATCTGGTACGAGGAAACATCCACTATGTTTGAGGAGTCATAATGGATTTTTAATAATTGTACAAAAATAGAAAAATTACAACTCTTGGTCCCAAAACACCTTTAATACTAAGGTATTTACATAAAAATTTACAAGGTAAAAAGATTACATTTGACCCTCTAAAAGTTGGCCTAAAGTTGCTACTTGGCGGCTAGCTTGCTTCATGGTATGTCTTGGACAATCTTGCACAATGCCTCGGGCCCTTGCTTGCATTTGTACCAACAACTCCTTAGGTATGTCTTTGGCTCTCCAAAGGGCACAAATGTGTGTGGCATTAAAGTGTTGACCCTTGGATGGGCGCACCTTGACACTATGCCTCGTAAGCACAGAATAATTTGGGATTATTAGGAGTCTATTTGTGTATGTTAAGTTGTTAGGAAGTGTGCTGGTTTTTTTTATGCTCCTATTGACATTTTAAATCATTCGTTGAAGTATTCAGATGTTAGTATACTTAGGGTTGGTTTGGGGTACACTAAAAAAGTCAAAAAGTCACTATCCTATTTAAGTCACATCATCTTATTTAAATCATATAACTTCTCTAACACATGACATCAAACCTAACCCAAACCCAACCTATATAAATCAATAAATCAAAAAATACTTTTTTTTAAAATATCTCAAACCAACCCTTACTTCCACTGTGGTGAGTGATTTAGCAACGGTGAGAAAGAAGAGAGAGAGAGAGAAAGACATGGTCAGAAAGAGAGAAGAATCACAAGTGATTTTTTTTTTTCAATTGTTACAAATATATTGAAGTTAGCTTTATTTTTTTAGTACACATAACATTTCTATCGTAGCACACACACAAAGTGGGTGTTTAGAAAATGAGTTTTTTTTGTAAGTTTTTTTCATTGTAGGATATTATTGGAGAAATCTTTTTTTATGTTTGGGAAGATAGTTGGGTTTTTTTGTAGTTGGATGTGATATTTGTGAGAAAAAAAGTGAAATGATTATGGAATTTGATGTGATATTTTGTTTAGATTTGTTTTTTTTAATTTTGTAATCAATTTATCTTTTAGTAAAAAAAACAAAAAAAAATACTTAAAAAATTTGTTCCCAAACACGCCAAAGTTAACGTGTAAAATTAGACCTCACTTTTGTTACTTTTTACGAGTCAACACATAGCAGCACACATAATTGGAGATACTGGTAACCAAAATATTTTGACATCTAGTGAGCTTACAGTTGTGAAGTTTAAACTGAACACCCTATAAAAATGTACCCAATTTGAGAAGAAAAAGAGAAAGTAAGTTGAAACATTGTAGAAGCTATCAAAATCAAGGTAGAGAAAAGCACATTTAATGTGAGCTCTACCACCATGGAACAGCGACGGGATGAGCCTGAGTCTGAGTCTGAGTCTGAGTTCAATTTAAGGGAATGGGGTGTGAAAGCTCGAATGGTCAGCCGCGAAAACACGAGCTCCAGAAGGTTTTCAGCTTCGAACATTAGAAGTTTCAGAGAGTCTTTCAGATCAAACATAACCAATATATCTAGCACTGCTTCTTCTCCTGGCTACACCTTAAGAGGTACCTTCATCTCTCTCTCTCTCTCTCTCTCTCTCTCTCTCAGACACACACACACACACTCACTGGTGAATAGCCAAGTTTCATGTGACTCGCCATCGCAGTTTTAAATGATGGTATTGTAATACTTATTGGTATCAGCAATACAATTATATATATATATATATAGACTAACATTGGATAGTAGCAGTCGACATATATTGATGAATATGGATATCGATGATCCAAACTCACTACCAAGGGTGGTGGTTTGGTTTCCCATGTATTTTGGAGATCCAAAAACATGAGTTCTAGTCTGTAAAGTACTTTGTTACTTTGCCATCGGTAAAACTGAAGTTATGTTATGACTCAGGTTCGTCTTAAAACCGTGCCTGTAACGTCCACGTTTTGGCATCCAGCATTGCCAGGCACTTTTAAGCTCTCTGGCTTCTAACGGATAAGGGGTCACTTGTTTAAGGGTGAATTATTGTCACGCATTGATCGCCCCTTACCCCTTTTTTTCACTTAAAAAAGGAAAAAGGAAAAAAGTTTCATACAATTCTCCATCTTCTTTTTCAGAAGAGATCGACCCGTCAACATACTCATTCACAACTGCTCTTAAAGGTGAGATTTGATCAACTTCGACATGATGATGATGGTCATGAAGATATAGATTTGATTGATTTTTAGCTTAATTAATCTCAGAACTAGTGCTGGGTGGGTTGTTATCAATGCAGCATTGCAGGCGAGATCAGGGAATAGCTGGGAGTGGTTAACATCATCATCACCGGATGGGTTGGCTTTGAATTCAAAGTGGAATGAGGCAGAGAAATATATATGCAACCCAGTTTCAGGAGAAGTCCCAACACAGTGTTTGTCTTCTAAAACACTTATTAATGGTGGGGTTGGAAGGTCCTTTCGCAACTTAGCTGCTTCTGGCAGAATTACAATGTCTGCTCCTCTTGTTTACACTACTTCTTCTCACTCTAGGCTACTCCCCTCAAATCCTAATTCTCTCACTTCACTTCAAAATCAACTCCACTTCCCATTTCAAGGTCCCAATCTCTCTCTCTCTCTCTCTCTCTCTCTCTCTAATATGTCACTAGTATTTTTTTTAATTTGTATAATTTGTTTTGAGCAAATTAAATTAATAGTTCTTATTCTTTGTTCTTTGTATCATTTTGATTATTATATTTTTAATTAATTCAATTTTTTTAGCTATTAATTTTAAATTTTGTCAATTGATAAACTTGATTGGGTTTTTGATCAAAAATTATCATAGTTAGTTGAGATTAATACATTGAGTTAAGCAAGTTATAATTTTATTCTTAAAAAAAAGTATGACCCATGCTACTTATTTGCTTATGCTTTATAAGAAAGGAAAATTCTATTCATACATCAACTTTATACAAAAAAACTTAACAAGCGGCATTACTGTTATTGTAATAGTGTTTTGTTTTGAAGTAAAAGGTTCATAATAAGTCACATTATTACGTATAAATTTTTTATTTATATAGTAGTTGATAATAAAATGTTAACAGTTGTAATTGGACTAAGGCCTTGTTTGGGAACAATCTATTTTAGTAATTTTTTTATTTTTTGGTTAAAATTTGAGGTAAAAAAAATTAGTATGTTTAGAATGACTTTTTGATTTTTTACGAAAATATGTACAAAAAGTAGAGGGAAAAAGAAACCTTTGACATTTTGATATAGGTTATAGGCTTGTTGATTTTTTTTTTTGTAATTTTTTGATTTTTCAACTAAAAGTGTTGTATGCCAACCGAGATTTAAATTGAAATCAAATTATAAATTTAGAATCAAAATCGGACTAAATAAAATTATAGAGACGATACCATAGTAGAGTGATCTGTTTTGTTTTTGTTTTTGTTTTTGTTTTTGTTTTTGTTTTGGGGTTTAGATATGTCTTTGGTTGCAGAGAAGAAAGAAGTGGGGGGTAGTATGACCAGAGATGTGGGAACTCAAAGCACACCACCACCTGAGCTCAGTTCAAGCAGTAGTAGTAGTCCTCCTCCTCTTACTAGCCCTGCTGCTTCCACTCCTCCAATTCAAGAAAGATTCATAAAGAGAGCTGAACCAGAAGAAGTTGATGTTGATGATTCACCTCTCACTGCTACTGCTTCCAATCTCAAGTTTCTTGAAAAGGTATCTGCATATTCCTCAAGATTTTTCAATGATTCTATTTATTTATTAATTTTTATCACATACAACAAGAACATATAGAATCCACTATGGATAATTTAGTTCAAAAATAAGTTTGTAAGTGTCTCAAACTAATTGTGCAGCCAACTGAACTCTTCTGTTTGGTTGTGCATTTCTGTTTTGGATTTTTTATTATTATTATTATTATTATTATTTTTTCTTTTAGATTTGGCTGAAAAGTTTTAAAAAAAATGATATAATTTTGAAAAAAAGATCATTAAAGATAAAAAATAAAAAAATAAAAATTCAAGAAAAAAACTGCCCTTTCCTCTTTTTTTTTTCAGTTATTTTTTTTTATTTTTTTTTATTTTCAGTTTTCCTAAATTTTTATTTATCGTGTTGACAAAAGTTTCTCATAATTTTAATTCCTTGAATACCCCTTACGAACTATATATAACTATATATATATTTACTTTTTTTTTTTTCAATTAGTTATAAAAGGTTACAATTGTAAATTTAGGAAACCAATAGTGGAGTTACCCACACTACACTGTTCTTTCTCTCCCTCTTTTCACAGTTTATAATTTTCCTTTTTACCATTACATTTTTTTCTTCAACTCTTTTTTTTTTTTTTTTTTTATAATTTTTCCAAAATACTCTCTTGTAAGTTTTCAGATCAAAACTTCTTATAACTAATAAAATTTACATTTAGGTCAAAATTTATAACCTATAAAGCGCACCCATTAGGTGCACACACTGTTAGTATATACATAGCAAATTGTTTCTCAAAATAATTTTTTTATTTCTTTTCCTTTTGTTTAAATAACCAACTTTTATTTTGGAAAACACAAAAATGAAAAATAAAATAAAATAAATAGAGAGAGTGATATGATAAGTTATAGTGACTTTTTATTTTTAAACTAAAATAACCTGGAGAATAACATATCAGTGGCTATTTTAATTCTTTTTAGATTAATGATAAATTTTATAAATTTTAATTATTAAATATATAAAAATTTTGGGTAAATTACAATCCCTGAAATTTAATTAAAATACGAATCATTCCCTATGATTTTAGAAATTACATTCACTCCTTGAGGTTTTTAACTTCCTAACAAATCGCTCATTTTATTAATAAATTATCAAATCAATTAACAATTTTTAATGATATTAAAAATATGTTTCAATTAATAATTTATATAATTTTGTTATTGTATAAGAGAGCAAATATGAATTTCATTTTTTTAGTTAATTTTGTTAAATAAAAAATTCTAACAATAAAGTATTTGTAATTTTTTAAATCACAAAAAATAATCTGTATTTTAACTAAACTTTAGGAAATGTATTTATAATTTACCTAAATTTTTTTAAAAAAATGATCCGGACCCCTTTTTCCTCACCCCTTTAACCCCTCTCTTTCTAATTGGCTAGTTTTTTTTTTTTTTTTCCTTCTCCTCCAATTACCACCCGCCATGTGTGTGTGGGAGTAGTGATTGGAAGGAGTCTCAATCACATCCCATTTTTTTATTTGTTAGTAATAGTTATTTTTAGAAAGTACAACTTATTTATATTTTCTTCAAATAATTTGTTCCCAAACATCCCCTCAATCGATGACACGCATGCATGGTATGCGATGTACCTTAAATTGCATGTGTCTTCCATGAGTAAAGTTGTTTTATCTTGAATATTCATTTAGTAATATTGGAGTCTCGCAAGTTGGTAAAAAGTTAACTTTTAACTTTTTATATATTTTGAATTATATCACTTTTCATATAATTTATTTATAAAAAAGACAAAATAAATTAAAAAATTAAAAATTTAACTTTTTACCAACTTTGTAAAGCACCTCATTATGAATTTAAGTTTAATTATTTAAGATTATTATTTTATAGTTCAAATTTATTTTTTATATAAATTTTATATTACTATATAAATTTAATTTTTAACGTACAATTACCTATTAAAAAAAATTTAGGTGTATAAATCTGACCGATGGCCATTATTACTTGTTTTTTGTCTTTAGAGCAAATGCATATACTCTCGCAAAAATGTTTAACATCTTAAAAGCCCTATTAAAATTTTTATTAAATATCTTATCTGAGTGTAGGATTTACATGGTGTGAGAGTCTCACACCCACGTGACATTTGATAAAAATTTTAATAAAAATTTTAAAATTTCTAGTATTACTTTATGCTTTTGTACATGTCTTTCTGTTTCAGAACAACTCTATCCTTTTTTCTTTTTTCTTTTTTTTTTTCAAAACCAAACTAAAAGTAATGCATTATTTTTTAAAAAAGTTAGGGATCATGAAAATTTTGTCATGAAAATGATCATGAAAAATTTATGATTCTTGGATTACCTTGATTAGTGTGTGGTGGTCTATTCTAAGTGTAATCCAAGAGTCACAAAGCTTTCATGATTATTTTCATAAAAAAATTTTCATGATACCTAGCATTGCTGATTATTTTTAAAAGCATAGAAGTACGTACTTTTTTGAAAGTTGAAAACAAAACTCACAACAACATATTCAGCACAAAAAGTTTGCATCTTTCCCCTCGAATTTGGATTTGTAGTGCTTTGACGTGTCACGTAAAAAAATTGAGATTTAGGTTAGGTTTGGCATAACCTATATAATCTATCTTTTTATCTTTTTATTTTTTTTCTATCACATCACATCTTTACTTTTCTGTACATCTTTTTATAAAAAGACAAAAAATACACTTTTTTAGGACACCTTAAGGATTGGTTTGGCATCAATAAAAAAGTCAAAACATTCTTATTATTCACTTATTTTTTGGCAAGAAATCTGTTACAAAATAAATAAATAAATAAAAGGGTGGTGATTTAGACCCCCTTTTTTAGACCCCCTTTTGACCCCTCTCTTCTCTCATTGGTCCCCTTTCCTGCACATCCAATCATCCCCTGACACATGGCAAAGGGGGTGAGGGGTGCCCCAAAAGGGGGTCTCAAGTATTATCCTAAATAAAATTCAAAACAGGTCTGACTGTGCAGCCACTACCATGACTGTGCAGCCACTACCACAACAGCCACAATTTCTCATAAAAGTGCAAAACGTGACACAATATAAGCCACACTTACACATTAAAAAATAAAAAATAAAAAATAAAAAAATGAAAGGAGAGAGAAAGCCAGCGCAGCTACACTAGTCTAGGACATAGGGGTAATTTTGTAATTTTTCTATTTTATACAATATTTTAATATATATTTTTTCGTAAAAAGACAAAAAATTATCCCAAATAATCATATATTTTTTCTCTATTATTTAGTTTAAAAAGTCAAAAAGTGCACTTTTTTAGAACACCCCAAATAATCTCTAAATTTGACTTTGTTTTGATATCTTTATTTGAACTTGAATAAAAATACCAAAATAACATTATTTTTCACTATATATACATATATATTTTTTGAAACACTACAGATTGTACTATTAAGAATACACTACAGGGATCCAAATTCGTTTTCCATTCTCCTTATCATCAAACCCTTGCATGCATGAACTTCTTTTTGTGATCCTTTTTTTTGTTTTGTTTTGATTTTTGTCTGAGCCGAAGGATGCGAGAGCAGTTTCAATGGGTCTCTAGAGTCTTTTGGAAACCTGGTAAAAAGTTAATTTTTTATTTTTTATTTATTTTAGATCATCATCTGTTACATAACTTACTTATAAAAAGATAAAATAAATTTTAAAAAAATTAAAAAATTAACTTTTTTACCAATTTTTCAAAACAACCCATGTAAGTTGTATTAGCTATACACTAGAACAGTTGAGTGCTCCAATGAGGTTGTCTTATCAAATTTTGACATTGCTATCAATGACTAGCTTTATTTTATAAAGATTCAATAATAATTGGAAAAATAAGATGATGATTGTGTCAAAAAAAAGTGATAAAATTATTGGAGGGAGGTAGCCAAATTTTAGTTTTGTATTGTAGTATAGCCAAATTTGAAAATGACATGTCAAATTTTGTACCTTTTATGTCTTTTTAAACTAGAAAGCTCTAAAAAAAAAAAAAAAGGAAATAAAAAAGATAGAGCAAATTTGAAATTTTCACTATAAAAATGTAAAATAAAATAAAAAGTGATGAAAAAGCAATCATCGCCAAGGCCCTCTTGAGTGCAAAAAATTAGTAAGCGCTGGTTTGGTTATTATCTTAGGCTAAAAAATAGTAAAAGGATAAACAAAAAAAGTTCAAAAAATTACAAAAGGATAAAAAAAAATTGCCATTCCAAAGTCAAAAAATTAAAAAATGCAACCAAAAAAACCAAACAATCAAAAAAGTTATAGGATAAAATAATCAAAAAAGTTAAAAAATTAACTAAAAAAATTATTAACAAACGACTCCTAACTAATTCTTCAATTTTCTTTTCTTTCTTTGTGTTAAATATATATATATATATATATTACAAACAAACCATCCAAAGCCAGAGGGTACAAAACAAGGAAAAGGGTATAGTTCCTGGCAGGACAAGACAGGACATACAATTTGTGTATTGCAATAATTCACTAGACTTTCATTATAGCAATCTGGCATCATGTCTGTGGGGTTACTACATCATGTATAAATAGTACATCTTTATATTTTATTTAGCCTCCGTTTTTGGAGTGGATTGACTTTTTAACTTTTTGATTTTTTGATTATTTTAGTCTGAGGTTAAAAAGTCTGGTTTAAGAAGGACTTTTTGATTTTTTGACTTTTTAACTTTTTTGACTTTTTTTGTGAGAGAGGAGTGTAATGATTATGAGTTGAATTTGATGTTTTGTTTTTTGTGACTAAAATAGTCTATTTTATTTTTTGTGACTATTTTAACCCCTAACCCGCCAAAACCAACTTCCCAAACTATGGCTATTTTGTGGCTATTGAAATAATTACTAACTTTTGAATTTGTTAAGAAGTTGACAAAAAATTAATAATATATTTATTATAATCGAGCAATTATTTTAGTGAATGTCACACACTGCACTATAATTTTTACTTAGAATTGATTGATCGGTAGAATGTATCCCTCAATCTTATTTACATGCAACATCGAATCACATGTCTCAAATAATGTCGGTTCTCATTCATAATCACGTACTTTGATTTTTTAATTAATTTTAATTTTAATTTTAAAATTGTAGATTATGGGTCATAAGTGATATTAATGGGTGTTTTGGGAACAAAGTAAAAAATTAGTTTTTAGTTTTTTATCTATTTTGAGTCACATCACCTTTCACATTTTTTTATCACAAAAAAATAAAATAAGTTAAAAAAAGCCAAAAAATTAAAATTTTACTAACTTTTTAAAACACCACTAAAACATAGGAGACTTGATTTTGAAAAATTTTCTTTTTAAAATTTCGAGAGTCGCTAATCTCCCCAATCCATAACAGTGGACCGGATTGTGCAGCTTAGCCTCGAAATTTCATCATGGATTTTGCTTTTATGATTTGAATCATTTATTTTGTAAAATTTTGTATATAAATTATACATAAAAAAAAATTAAATTACTCTAATAATTATGAACACACTATTCACTCTAGAAAACTTGTCCGGTTATCCATTCAAAACTCAACATAAATGTGGTGAGTACTTATTTCAACCAATAAAACTCAACACAGGTTGGACATCACATGAATTTGCTCGGGGGTTATTATACAATTTTCTTCTATTCAAAACTCAACATAAATGTGGTGAGTACTTATTTCAACCAATAAAACTCAACACAAGTTGGACATCACATGAATTTGCTCGGGGGTTATTATACAATTTTCTTCTTAAAAAGAGAGATAGGCCTTGTTTGGCAAGAGATTTTTTGGGCTTATTTTGTTAAAATTCACCAAAAAAATAGATTAAAATAATTAATAAAATAAAATATCACATCAAACTTATAATCATTTTGTTTTTTTTTTTTCACAAACATTACATCCAATTATAAAAAAATCTAGCCATATTTCTAAATACAAAAATTTTAACCTATTAAAATAGTCAAAAAATAATATAACTAACTTTCCAAACAATGCCATAATAAAATTCTAATTGAGGTACCATCTTTATTTGACTTGGAGTAAAATATAATTTTTTCTTACACTTTCAATTTTATGTAGATTTAAATAGAGAAATGGAAAAACATCTGTTTGGTGGAGTTCTAGAACTAACGTTCCAGAGTTTGATTTGAACATAGTATTTGTTTATGATTTTCAAAACGCAGTTCCACACTCACTTTTGAAAACGTGGTTGAAAGCGGGAAAATTTGAGCTAACTGGTTGTCCCACCGAACATCCCACCGGTCGTCCGGCCGGTTGACCGAAACAGTGCAATTTTTTTTTTTTGGCAATTGACACATGTTAATTTTTATATATTCAACAAAAAATATTTTGCGAATTTTTTAAAATTTTTTATGAGCTTCAATAGAATTTTGAGTTGTGTGTTTGGTTATGAGTTGTAAATTTTTGTATCAAATATCATATATCACATAAAAATTTTTCCACTCAATTCAAAACTCTTTTCAAAACTTATTCACTAAACAAATTTTCCACACTTAAATCAAATTCCAAAACTCACAAACTCAAAATATAACTCTATTCTCAAATCATATTTAAAAAATTTTATCAAACGCAACCCCTCTTTTTTTTTTTTTTTCTCCTTTCTCTAAATCTTTATTCAATTCACGATCTAAACGCCACTTTAGTAATTGACATGTACATATACTGACATTGATGAGTACTGAAGGTTGAAGTGAAAGAAATAAGAGAGAGAGAAGAAACAAAGAGAAACGAGCAGTTTGTGAAAGAAGAGGATGAGATGAGTAAGAGAAAGATCAAAGTAAAGCAAATCTACAGGTGCAACAGGCAAGGTGGGTGCTTCTTGTCATGGAGGAGTTTGTGGATCAAAAAAAATCAAAAAGATAAACACAAACCAAGGAACAACAACAGCAACAACAATGTCTACTTCATTCACCATTTTAATGGTTGCTATAGCTAAGGCTGGCTCTCCATATCTTCCTAGATATATCCACTTCTATGTATATTTTGATAATGAAGAAGTCTTTGACCCTAACTTTGGTGAAAACGAAATAAAACTTTGAATATGTGCGATCACATCACTACAAGAAATGTCACTTTTGGCGACCAAAATATTGGTCGCCAAAAGTCCAATATTTGGTCGTTGAAACGATTTAGCGACAAAAATATTTTGTTGCCAAACTCGTCCCCTATACCTTGTCGGCGATAGTATTGGCGACTAGACTTTGTTTGGTCGCCGAAAGTGACTACATTTCGCTACTAAATTTGTTTAGTCTGCAAATGTTATGTTTCCGCCACTAAAACCTTTAGTCGCTGAATGTGACATTTGGCTACTAAAGTTCGTGTGGTCGGGGAAGGTGTCACTTTTTTGCTACTAAAGAATTGGTCACCGAAAGTATACATTTGGCTACCAAACATTATTTAGTCGGCAAAACGTGATTTCAACGACCAAAGTGTTGGTCACTAAAAGTGCTACCATAAAATGAGAATGACTATTACAGACCAAACATTTTGGTCACCAATAGAATACATATTTTTAGCGACTAAGTAATTTTTGTCGTTGTGACTTTTGCCCACTAAAAGTTTCGTAGCCAAAAGTCTCTTAACATTCACTTCTTTACTTTTTGCCACCAAACGTTTTAGTCGCCAAATGATACCATTTTTTTTCCGTAACTAAAAAATTTAGTGGCCAATAGTTTCTTTCTCTTATTCTCAATTGTTTTAGCTACTAATTATTTGGTCGCAAAAAATTTTTGGGTTATGTTTTTACTATTAAATTATTAGTCACCAAAACATTTGATTACGTATTTGGTTACCAAAATATTTGGTGGCCAAATACTTTAACGTGTTTTTTTTTTTTTTTAAAAAAGAAAATTTCTAAACAACTTGTATCCATTATTAATACAACCTGTATCCTGTATAAACAATATAATCCATCAACGCTAAATATGTTATCAAGCATTCAACAACGTGCACACATTTCAGTTCCAACTATTCAAAAAATTAACATTGAACATCCAATTATATATATATTACAAATTCCATAAGAACCAAGTCTAATCCAATGTCAATAATTTAATTCCATACATAATACAGGATTAACCAAATTACTTGTACACCTAGAACTTCTGTACCACAACAAAAATTATATTCTGTACTACCCCAAAACTATTTTGTACAACGTGCTATGTTAATTTTTACCATGCCAACTTAGCCGATATTTATCACACCAACAAAGTAATTTGTACAAACCACTATATATACGGATAGAGATATAAAAACAATGCCCTCCCGTACTTGTCAAAAGAAACATATCCACATTTGTATGTACAAAAACATCTGCAAAAAAACAAAAAAATCATTAGTTTGGTGCGTATAGAGGCACTTCTGGATGACATATATATATTGTAATAATTTCAAACATTAAAAGACAAGGAGAGTAATAGCTATTAACAGATGAAAGACATCCAAACATGGACCCAGCATGAGTTCTTGTTTTAGCTTTTTAATCTCTAAATCTATCTAAGTAAATTTTAGTATTTTTATAGTGAAAGTAAACTGTGTAGTTATTACCAAATTACAGAAATTATGGGTGTAGTTACCATTTAATCCAAATGACATTTTTTATTTCAAAATGTAAGAGGACCCATCATTAGAGTTTGTCTGGTATCCATAAAACTCAATACTGGCCCCTACAATAAAGAAACCTCAATTAAGCAATTTGTAAAGGCAAGGAGATTGTGTTGGTTAGCATGAAGATGGTGTTTTCACTATGCTTAGGATAAAGTGACCTCCATGAAGCTTCCCGTTACGTTAAAACAGTGCTTTTATGACCTCCATGGATGGAAATTGGTGTGTACTTTTTCTTCATAAAAGATTCTAATTTATTCGATATAATCATAGAAAGTTTGGAAACGCTTTCCTTAAAGAAGAAACTAAGTCAACAATGTAATTGTAGACACCCCATTTTTGACCGTCCTCAAGACTTGGACGTCACCGTTTGAACACTCGGTGATCATCCATGTTTGTGTTCGTTTGGAGTTCCCGGAGTTCTCGGCTACGCGCCTTGCCTCAGAATCCCCGAACTTGACTGTTTTGTGTCTGGTTTTGCACCAAACACTTGTGTTTTGCCTTGGAGGGGTAGGGAATGCCTTTTGAGGCATCCCCACACACCACCGGCAGTGGCTAGAGGCCACCGGCTGGTTTTTGTTGACACCGGCAATATATATTGCCAGTCGGCACTCTTTGTTGCCGGTCGGCACTCAATTTTGTCAAAATGACAATTTTGAGTGGCCGACCACTGTTCATCTACTTTTTGTAGATATTTTGTGCCAGCTGTGATAGCTGGCACCCACCCCTTTCCCCTCCATACACGTGTATGGAGGGATTTCTCTCTTGGATGGCTTGTTTTGTAAGCTTTACAAGAGGGAATTGCCTATATAAGAGAGGGTCTTCTCTTGGCATGAAGGTTAGACACTTGTTAGACATTTTAGACAGCTTTGGAAAAGCTTGAGTTCTAGGGCTAGAGTTAGAAATATTTTCTATCTCTATAAGTGTGTGTTTTGTGCCATTTTTGCTCACACACACACACTAACACACTATCTCTTGGACTTGAGACCCTTTGAGGCTTGTTTTTGGAACTTTGAAGCTGGTTTGGAGCTCAAGAAGGCTATTGGAGCATCCTTTGTGAAGGTGGTCTATAAGGGTAAGAAACTTCCCTTTTATTCCCCATTTTCGCATCCTATTTTTGCCTATCTTAGAGCTGTTTTTGTGCTTAGTGTTTAATACAAAAAAGTTCTGTTTTTAGGCCCTCTTGATTGTTTGTTAAGAGTGTTTTGTGCTTTGGGGAAGTTTGACCCCTCTTAGGCCTTGCAAGGCCCTTGTTTTGTGCCATTTTGTGCAAGTTTCGAGACTTTGGTGTTTGGGCCTCTTCACCACTGAAATCTTGAGGGATTTCAGTGGTGGAGATGGTGCCTTGAAGTCTCCAAAAGGGGAGGGCCACCCCCTCTCCTTGTTGTCCTTGAAAGGGACCATTTTTGGTCTCTTAAGGGAGCTTATGTTACAGTGTGTGTTGATCATGTCTAGGTTGCATTTCATGCTTATTATGCCATAATATAATCATGTTGTGTGTTGGTTTTGGTACACCATGCATGCTTAGCATACCTACCATGTAATGCCTTGTAATTGCCTTAATATGCCTTAGGTTGTTAGCCTTTGTTCAAGCATGTTTTAGGCTTAGCCTTGTGAATGTTTTGTGCTTATTTTGCCATGCTTTAGGTCTGTCCATAGTTGTTTGGGTCGATTTTGGCATGCTTAGTATAGCTCCTTTGCATTTGTGGCTTGTCGGGCTTGTATGCCTCAAGTATGTGAATGTGTAGCATGTGTTGCTTGCATCATTTTGGTGGTTTGGAACCAACCAACATGTAATTTCAGTCCCTTTGGCATGCTCATATGCTTGCCTTAGTTGCCTCTTTGTTGCTTTGAGAGCATGTGTTGTGTGCCCTATGTTTTGACCATTGTGCATGCCTTTGAATTTAAGCCACTTAGATGCCATCTAAGTAGTCCTTTGGCCTTGTTTTAACATGCTAAAAATCTGTTTTTAGTTGTTTAATGCATGCCATGTTTGTTATGCTAAATGTGCTTCAAGGCTCCATGACTTGCCTCAAGTACTTGGACCATGCTTGCATGCTTATGCTTGTCTCATTTGGGTTGGTTTGGCACCTCTTCTAACATAATTTCAGAGCTTAACTTGCATGCTAATTGTTCATATTTGTGCCCTTTTAAATGTGTTTAAAAGTTGCCCCATTATGCTTTAAGTTTTGGACCATGAGTGCTTGCATGTGTGTGTGCATGTTGGCCTTCATTTCCTTGGTTTTGGCCACTGATTTTGGGCCTATTTGGAGTTGCCTAAGTCATGTTTAAGTCCACCCCTTTGCTTGGTTTGCATGCTTGCCTTGTATGTGTGTTTGCATACTAGCATTCTTGTTTGCATCCTATGTTGCATACTAGTTGACATGCTTAGGATTGCACACATAGACATGCATGCCTTGTTCCTTGATCTAGTGATAGGAATTGGGCCCCTTTATTTGTTTGGTTTGCATGCATTTGAAATTGAAAGGGCACACTCGATTCTTTAGGCCATCATGCATGGAAATGCGTGATTGGTGGCCCGAGAATCGAGACACATCCTCCCTTGAGTCATTAACATGATAGGGAATGTGATTGGTGCATACATAGCTTGAATAGCATTGCCATGCAAGATTTTGCCCTCTGCTGCTGTGAGTTGCAGGTTCTGCAGGAACTTATTGCCAGCCGGCAGTATTTAGCGCCGACCGGCAGTCAATCGATGGCCGGTGGGATCATTTTGTGCCGATGGCCACATCCTAGTGCCGGTGGTCATTCTACTTGGCCGGTGGGATCCTCCAGTGTCCTGAGAGGCATTCCTGAGATTTTGGCAGTTTTCAGAGGAGCAAAGCAGGGAAAACAGAGGCAGACTATGCATGGCAGTGCGATTCCGAGCGAGTCCCGAACATGCGCTGCATCTGACCCGCTTCCCGAGGGCTTTACCGTTTTAATTAGATTAATTAATTTGTTAATTTAATTAATTTGTAATATTTAATTAGCTTGCGTAGTTAATTAATTTGTATATTCTTTTGGTCTCTCCGTGTGAGGGCAAATCTGTAATAAGCGTGTGTGAGTGGTGTGCATGTCTTCCAACCTCCACTTCTTTCTTCCCTTTTATTTACCTGCTTATGATGGTAGATTAGGGCACGTTTATTTTAGCATACCTTATGCAATGCATGCGTGCATCCATGCATTGGTTGACATGCACCGGGCTCGGTACATCATACAAACCACATTGTATCTTCAAATCTAACTTGAATACGTGCACCGAATGATTGCATTTCACATGCCATTTTAGGGTTAGCCGAGCCTATCCTAATCACATTCTGTATGCGATGCATTAGTCACTCTAACATGAACTAGGGCATGCATGTTTGCTAACTAGTTTTGTTTTGGCACGGAGTACGATGTAAGTATTTATGCTTTAGCATATCGCATGCGTGTGAATGTTAACATGACAGCATGATTACCATGTGGCTAAATGCTTATATGAGATAAACTGTTTGGATGCCTGTGGGTGGAGGTTGGATTGCTTGAGTTGGAAAAACTCGTTGAAATCCGTGTTTTAGCCTACTTGCGAGTAGCAAATTCCGAAGCGCTTTCAAAACGAACGGATATGCAATGCTTGTTTCCAAATTAGGCAATCTAGTCTATACTTGTTTGCTGTGCGCATAACATAGTAATTCTAGGCTAATAATCGGAACAAGAACACATAACGTTTTCAAAATCGGATATCATGGTTAGTAGAGGCCGGTGTTCGGACCGGGCGAAAGGGGGTGCTCATAGCTGACCTTCCCCGATCGTACCCAAGCTCCCGAGCCAAGACACTTGGTGATGACGGACACGTGGCCTTCGGCACCGAGTCAGGGTTTCCTAAATTTCCCATTTTAAAAATATTTAGGTGGCGACTCTGTATCTGGCAAAGCAGTCCATGTTTGGCACTACTTTTCAAAAAAATCTGTTTTATCAAACGATTTGCCAGAGTTGGACTCTTTGGTTCAGATTACGAACCGCAACAAACAAACAAGGGGAGTCCGAACTGTAGCATCGAGGTCCCACGCGGGCGCTGTTACAGTTTCTGGCGACTCTGCTGGGGATTTTAGAGAGCTTGACTCGAACTCATGATATCCTGTTTGGACTACACTTATGTGTTTCTTTGCATTACATGTGCATTGGTGCGCCTAGGACACCGTGTTGGCCATCTGCTATTCCTGAGCGGTTTGCTGGAGGCTTGTCTTGTCAAGACATGACCATAAGGCTGACCGGTTGCGGCTCTGCCAGTATGGGAACACAAACCCCGGTTTTACCGGGGCACCCTTTTTGACCATTCGACCTAGTGCATATTCGGATCCATAGTGACCATTCCAAACTAGGACAGGTTGCTTACCCGATATAGGTTGTTTGAAGCCGCTGTGTGCGTAGCGAAACCCTAGCTCCTGACAAAATAGGACAGGGAAACCCTACCCCAACATAGGGGTGTATTGGCTCTCATTTATCTGCTATGTGTTTTTAGAGTGTATCTCTGCAGGGAACGCATATATCAGTTTGCAAAGTTTGAGCATCAGGCCTGAGGGCATTAGTATCAGTGTTGTTGAGAATCAGTTATGTCTGCGGGTATCAGTTCAGTTTTGAACAGTGATTCTGGGGAACAGTGATCAGTAGTAGAGTGCAGTTGTTCGGCTACATCCGTGTTTGATTTGTTTGGGGCTGAAATACTGTTTGTTTTTCTGTTTCAGTTCAGAGATTCAGAGAATTGATCCAGAACAGCTAGTGTCTTCTCCTTGCCAAGGCAGGACTTAGCATGACGCAGAATTCAGAAGAGATCGTGGTCATGACGGCCGCGTTGGATCAAGGAATCACCTTACACAGTGAGACTACTGTTGATATGCCGCATCCACCCAGATCGTCGGCTGCGCACCCAGTTTGGGCCCCTCAGCTATATCAGGCTCGCGAGCCTACTACATTTGAACTAATGGGAATGATAGGTGATCTTCAAAGATCCGTGGCGGATCTCGCCTATGGAATGTCGGCTTCACCGCCAGCCGCACCGTATGCCGGGAGCTTTGTACCCCAGGAGCCCCCGCTGTTGGGCCGAATTGTTATTGAACTTAGTTAACCGGAGATGGCCTCCAGTTATAACAATGACATGTCAACACCAAACCAAATGCTAGATCAGGCTGAGGCCAGAGACAAAGGTAAGATGAAGGCAGATGCCGACCCTATCGAACAACTGCTGTGGGCAGTAGTGGCTTTGAAAGCCAGGGGGATGAACAAGCAACAGATATCTGCAGTTGTGACAAAAGCTGTAGAAGACGCTTTCCCCACTCCGCCTGAGGGCAGTTCCAGTCAATCAGAGAACCGGGATAGGCCCTGTCATGCCAAAACAGTTCTTCCCACTCCCAACCCTGCATCCGGAAAGGATCAGAAATCCAAGGCCGCACCCGTCGATCCGTTCGCTAGTGCATCTAGCAAGAGTGCTCAGGCTCCAAAGTACCTGCCCCGAGGGCGCAGGGTCTTCCATCCTCTTTACATGTCTTTGTCTAGGGCACTTTTAATTTTGGCCAAAAAGGGGCATCTTACACCTCTTGAGCCCCAACCCCTCCCGAAGAATCTCCCTGCTACGCATGATCCTGCTCAGTACTGTGCGTACCACCAGCAGACAGGCCATGCTACCGACAATTGTTTCCGCCTCCGGCATGAGGTGCAAGATTTGATTGACAACAAGGTTATCCTCCCCCCCACCTCAGCAAAGTCCGTCACCACCCAGTTGTTGGATTTTGAGGACACAGATACTGCGAGTATGTAATCAGAAGGTGAACCGCCTGCGGGCAGTGCCTGGTGCGTTTTTGGATGTGGCGTTTGGCACGCATTTTTGAGCATCTGCCAATGCTAGTTTTGTAAATTCTGACTTGGGTGTCGAGTCAGTCTTTTGTTTTGTCTTGAGTCTGTCTCTCTGTACTGAGTCAGTCTTTTTGCTTACAGGGTCTGTCTTATTGTAATGAGTCAGTCCCTCTTGTATAGTATACCAGGTGATTTCGGGGTTGTTGCCTCAAACACCGTTTTGTCTTGTAATTAGTTGTT
>JAPPVO010000059.1:21903650-21946454 GCA_030407325.1 Camellia japonica | reverse complement strand
ATTTTTTCTTTTATAAAAAGTTCTTCTCAAACAAGATTTTTTAACCCCAAGTTAAAATAGGTAAAAAGTCAAAAAGCTAAACTTCCGAAACGAACCTTAGGTGATTACATGTGTTTATACCAAAAGTGTTTAATCTGCTTGATTTGTTACATCGTATGATTCGTATCATTTATAAGAAGCTTTAAATAAGACAGGTAAAAGTCACTTGAATTTTAATTAGGAGACAAGATTAGTCTCACTTTATTCATTTCGAACTTCATATCAATTAATGATGCTAATTGATATTTATTATTGTTATCCTATTTTTATGCCTCGAAAAAGTGAAAATTCATATATTTTGTAAAAACCTTTATTTCGAACTCACATCATTGTCTCATGTATGCGACATTAGCTATGTGGTCAAGTGGCTGAACTTATCAAGTACTCTTGAAGTATTTTCAGTAGAAAAAAGTATTCATTACCCATGGGCACCTCGTGGCTCATGCCACGTTCACTCACCAAATGTCTTGTTCATCAATCACAATCTATTTGAAGCACCACCTGGCTATGTGTCACACACTGGCAATGCGGAAGCCTTAACAAAGATATGCAAGTGTGTGTGGCGCTAATTAACTCTCTTCACTAGCCCGCCAATAATGCTCCAAAGGTTTGCAAAGACAAGCAAACACAATATTAGTTAAGTTGATGAGCCACAAGATTGGAGACAAGCCACAAAATAGCAATAAACTAGCTAGAATTAATGTAAGCAACAATTGAAAGGCTATGCACAATGTAAAGGCGAAATGAACTTTTCATTACTAAAAAAAGGCATTACAATAGTTGAACAATGCACTAAAAGTGCTACAAAAGTTGCCTTACCATAAGCTAGGTTGGGGTACATTAAAGGCACAAGTGGTCTGGTTCAACACTTGGGTACCCCCTCCTTATATATAGGTTGTTAAGCCATTTCCTATCTGGCACGAGGAAACATCCACTATGTTTGAGGAGTCATAATGAATTTTTAATAATTCTACAAAAATAGAAAAATTACTACTCTTGGTCCCAAAACACCTTTAATACTAAGATATTTACATAAAAATTTACAAGGCAAAAAGATTACATTTGACCCTCTAAAAGTTGGCCTAAAGTTGTTACTTGGTGGCTAGCTTGCTTCATGGCATGTCTTGGACAATCTTGTACAATGCCTTGGGCCCTTGCTTGCACTTGCACCAACAACTTCTTAGGCATGTCTTTGGCTCTCCAAAGGGCACAAATGTGTGTGGCATCAAGGTGTTGACCCTTAGATGGGCGCACACAATCTCCCTCACTTGAACGGTCGACGCCCTCGACGACTTGGCCCAATAAGCATCAATCTCGTCTTGAAAAGCTGACAAGTCTGCCTCTCGTTCCCAACTGATTTTTTCATCTCCAAGGCCTTTCCATTTCACCAAGTATTGCCTTTGTTTCTTCTTGGAAACCATTTTCACCCGATCCGCCAAGATAGATTCAATAGACCTTTTTCCTGCTTTGGCTGTGATGGTTTGGCGTTTCAGCTCATTTCGGGTTAGATCTTCCTTGTCTGGATAGTAAGGCTTCAAATAGCTCACATGGAAAACCGGATGCACTTTCAACCAAGATGGAGCATCTATTTTGTAAGCACACTTGCCAATTCTCTTCAGAATGGTTACCGGTCCCTCATACTTGCGCACTAGCCTTCTGTCTCTTCCCCTCATGAACTTGCGTTGGTCAGGGTTGAGTTTGACAAGAACTTGATCCCCAACTTTGAACTCAAGTGGCTTCCTCTTTTCATCAGCCCATTTCTTTATTTTGCTTGCTGCTTTTTCAAGATAGGCACGAGTAATGTCATGGTTTCTCTTCCATTCCCTAGCAAATTGGTAAGCCCTGTGAGACTTTCCTTCATAAGGTCCATCCACTGTGTGGGCACCAGTGGCTGCTATCTATTCACTATCTCAAAAGCACTCTTGCCCGTAGAGCTACTCTTTTGAGAGTTGAAGCATAACTGTGCTACATCAAGAAGTTGCACCCAATTCCGTTGATTGGCATTGACAAAGTGACACAAATTGTCACGACTCAAACCCGCCCCTATGGGTTTAGCACCGTAACCGGCCAGTAATCCGTGATTACCAAAGGCCTGCTTAACAGTAATAACAGTAATACAGAGTACAGGGGCTAGCGGAAGCCAAAACAGTAAATGAAAGATATCCAATGAGCAGCGACAGTCTGTATGCAAAAAGACTTTTCATAACACATTCACATTCGGAACAAAAACAGTATATACATACATCATATACAGGCATTTAGGTTAGGGACCAAATCCCTACCATAACAGTACGGTACAAGTCTATACAGTATTACAAAACAGAGACAGAAGGGTGAACTGAGACACCCCAAACGAGCCTAAGCTTGAATACACTTGGAACCTCGCAGTGAGGCACGTTGGTTGGCTTGACAAAAGGGAGTTTAACCCAACGCTTTTAGCTCCGATCTAGTGCCTGGATACCTACATATATATATAAACAGTGAGCTAAAGCCCAGTGAATAATAGTTGTGTAAAGAGGTTAAGAATGAATGTCCTTTCAGTCATATCAGTTATTTAGAAACCATAGCAGTTATATGTGGTATATCCAATAGCAAAACAGTACAGTAGGTCTTAACACACCGAACAGTCAGTTGATGGCCATCATAATAGTAAACAGTAGTGGTTCCAACATGGGAACCGACAGAGATCTCTGTGACAGTAGCAGTACAGTAACAGTAAGTTGCTATGGATATCACGAGTACAGTTCATCAATAGGACATCATTCATTCAGTAAGAAATATTATTTCAGAAAGCAGTACAGTAAATCATTCAGAAAATATTCATGATTGAACATATCTTTACAACATTGTTACTCACAGAGCACTGGGCTATAAGCGGCTAATGAGCGTCCTCGGATGCCAACCCTACACAGTTACAGAATGAACACACACTAAGTTACACACTTGGGAATCAATGACTTAGTCCCTAACTTGTCTCGGTGTGGTTCTACATCAATATTCTCATTAAGATGCCTTAAACATGCCCTAGGAATGCCTAGGATGGAAAGAGGATGCTAAGATGCACTTTAAAACACTTTTCAAAATTTGCTGAAACAGGGGTCCACGCTCGAGCGTGGCTTTCTACGCTCGAGCAGACATGCAGATAAAGAAGCTCCGCTCGAGCGGACTGCAAACATAGTCAAAAGTACTGGATGCATGCAATTCACGCTCGATGGGCGCTCGACCTCCGCTCGAGCGTGAGACACAAGTCCTCGCTCGAGCATGCATTCCCTCGCTCGAGCGGACTGTAAACATATGAAAAGTACTGGATACACGCATTTCACGCTCGAGCGTTAATTTCCACGCTCGAGCGGGATGCATGTACTCAGAGTGTACACTCGAGCGTGAAGTCCTACGCTCGAGCGTGGGTCCAAAATCTGGAATTTCCATATTGAACCTCCAAGCTCAAATTCAACATTTAAAGCATCAAATTCGATTCCTTTGGGCCAATTTTCTGGAAAACACTTTAAAACTCATAATATAACATGTTTCAAAGATCAATTTGCAAAATCAAAGCCCAAAGGCAGTTCAATTAAACACAATTTCAAATAAACTTCAAGAACATAAAGTACATAAGACATGCATGTGTTCAATTGAAATCAAAGCTTCCAATACATAATCAAATGAGTCTAAACTTTCAAAAACATGATGAATTCATGGACCATAGCTAAGATATAGACATGCATGTGAGGATTTCCATAAAATCAACCTCAAAACTCAACAATGTGCACATGCATGCATGATTCAAGCTTCAATTCAACAATTTAAAACCAATTCTAGACTTAGATTACTAATGGCTCATGGACCATGCAAGATACAACTAGAATTCAAGTTCAAGAAGATGGTTCTCCTACCTTAGGTCTTCAATTTCAAGTCTAGAAGCTCAAATATGCAATGAATTCTTCAAATTTTCTAAGTCTCAAGCAAATTTTGATGAACTTAAGCTTACTTCCAACTCTCTAGCTCTCTCTCACGTTTCTGGTCTCTAGAGGAAATGAATGGCATATCAAACATAAGGGAAGTAGAAAAAGAATGGTCTAGGATTGTCCACTAAGTGGCAATTTGGTAATAAAGCCAACTAATGTAATTTAACCGTATTTAATCTAATTTAATCACTCCAAATCACATTTCAATTAAACATGCCATAAAATCACATAAATTCTAATTAGCATAAAACACTAATCAATTTTTGGTTCGGCCGCGGTAAGGCCTTCAATTTACAGTTCAAACTTAAAACATGAACATATCAATTAACAGTCAAACATATAGAAATCCGTTTAAACTAATACACTCAATCAATCAGTTCAGAATGTCAGTCAAATCAGTTACTTAATCATGTTCAGTCACAGTTTAGCAGTAATCAGTGGTATTATCAGTAAACAGTGGTGAGGGTTGTCACACAAATACTCCTCAAGCATATAGTTGAAGCGTTCAGTTTGCCCATCCGTCTCCGGATAGTAGCTTGATGAAGTATTAAGTTGTGACCCAAGAAGCTTGAATAACTCCGTCCTGAAGTTGCCAACAAAACGCGTGTCTCGGTCACTAACAATACGTTTAGGCACACCCTAATATTTGACAATGTGCTTGAAGAAGAGTTGGGCAGTCTCCTCCGCTGAAACATACTTTGGGGCAGCAATAAAGGTAGCATATTTGGAGAATCGGTCCATAATAGTTAAGATAGTCCCGATATCTCCCACTTTAGGCAATCCAGTGATGAAGTCAAGTGATACACTTTCCCACGGACGTTTAGGCACGGGCAAAGGTTCAAGCAAGCCTGTTTTCTTCTTATGCTCAACATTGTCTTGCTGGCAAGTGAGACAAGTGCGAACATATTCTTCCACATCATCACGCATTTGGGGCCAATAATATCATTGTTTCACCAAGGCCAAAGTTCGCTCCCACCCCGGATGTCCTGCCCAAAGCGTATCGTGGCACTCCCTAAGAAGTGTCTTCCTCAAGTCACCAGCCCTGGGTACAAATATGCGGTTGCATGTTGTCATAAGAAGTCCATCTTGCACCCAAAATTGGCGAGTCTTGCCCATTTTGACAAGGTTCATAAGATTCTCTACCATAGCATCCTTGTCTAGATGAGCATTGATTTTCTCCTTGAGGCTGGTTGAAATAGAAGTAAGTGAACACACATGATGGCACACGGCAAGCTCCGCCTTCCTGCTTAGTGCATCAGCAACATGGTTGGTGGCACCGACCTTGTATTCTAAGGCAAAATCAAACTCTGCCAACTTCTCTTGCCACTGTGCTTGTCGTGCGCTTAGCTTGGGCTATGTTAAGAAATGGCTAACCGCCGTGTTGTCAGTCTTCACAACAAATCGGGAGCCCAAGATGTAGTGCCTCCAAGTCCTCAGACAATGCACTACTGCAAGCAACTCTTTCTCATGAGCTGGATATCTTCGTTTAGCATCATTGAGCTTCCTACTCTCATAAGCAATTGGGTGACCATCCTGTAAAAGAACACCACCCAAAGCAAAATCAGATGCATCAGTTTGTATCTCAAAAGCTTTACCTAAGTCTGGTAGAGCAAGAACAGGATATCTTGGCATGGCTTCTTTCAAGGCTTGAAAGGCTTGTTGGCACTCCTCTGTCCAAACATATGGCTTGCCATTCTTTAGCAACTCTGTCAATGGGGAAGCTAGTCTTGAGTAGCCTTTAACAAATTTGCGATAATAATTAGCCAATCCAAGGAATGACTGCAACTCTGAGACATTTGCAGGTGGCTGCCACTCTTGAATAGTCTTGACCTTCTCTTGGTCCATTTTGATGCATCCATGCTCAACAATGTGCCCTAGGAACTTAATCCTCTCTTGGGCAAAAGAACACTTCTCTAGCTTGACATAAAGCTTGTGCTCTCTCAGCTTGGTAAGGGCCTTTTGAAGATGCTTCACGTGCTCTTCTAAAGTAGAGCTATAGATTACAATGTAATCCAAATATACCACCACGAATTGATCCAAATACTCTTGGAAAACTTCATTCATCATGGTGCAGAATGTTGCTGGGGCATTAGTCAAGCCGAATGGCATGACAAGAAACTCATAAGAGCCATAACGGGTAACACAAGTAGTTTTAGGCTCGTCTCCCTCGGCAATCCTTACTTGATAGTACCCCGATCGAAGATCTAGCTTAGTGAAATACCTCGCTTTGCTCAATTGATCAAATGAATCCGCAATGAGAGGAAGGGGATACTTGTTCTTGATGGTCAGCTTGTTAAGTGCCCGATAATCCACACATAAGCGAAGACTACCATCATGCTTCTTTTGGAACAAGACAGGTGCACCAAATGGGGCCTTGGATGGCCTAATGAAGCCTGCTTCCAATAACTCTGTAAGCTGCTTCCTTAATTCATTCAACTTAGGAATAGCCATTCTATACGGTGCACAAGCTGGTGGCTTTGCCCCTGGCACCAACTCAATAGCATGATCCACACCTCGTCATGGAGGCAACTCCTTAGGCAACTGTTCAGGCAGAACATCTGCAAATTGCCTTAAGACCTTCTTGACTGCGGCTGGGGATGAGTAGAATCAAGAGCTTCATTCAACTTCAATGCTGCAACCCAAGTTTGCTCACCATGCCTAACACCCCTATTGAGTTGCATAGCTGAGACAAACCGGTCACTGTTGTTGGAGGCCATAGTAGGAATGAGACATGGCTTATCCCCCATGACACACATACTATTAGAATAAGGCATGACTGCCATCTTTGTGCTTCTCAAGAAATCCAACCCAAGGATGGCTTGGAAGTCATCCATGGGCATTGCGGTGAAATCTACTCTTCTTTCCCAAGTGCTGACCTTCAAATGAACAGATTTTGCAACCCCATAGATAGGCTGCGTTGCCGAGTTAACTGCCTTGATGCAGCTGCCATCCTTCTTTAAAGATAGCCCAAGTCTTTCAACTTCAGTCCCCGCAACAAAGTTGTGGGTGGCCTCGATGTCAATCAACGCACGAAGGGACTTCCCGTTGAGTTTTACATCCACAAATATCAAACCTTTGTTGGATGACTTGCTCTTGTTCAACTTGCTTGATGATTCCTCGCTATGCATGGGTTTCTTCCCTTTGCCTTCATCTTTAGACTTCACAAGTTGTTTGGGATCCGAATGCTTGCCCACTTTGCCACTCTTGGCATTCTTCTTAGGCCTCCCTGTAGAAGCTTTCTTCTCCATGGCATTCATCATATGAAAGGCTCCCACTCTAGAGCCAGCTGCCTTAGAACCCTTGCCATTTCGCTTAGACCGCACGTCTTCTTCCTCGCTATCATCATCACTTGGTTGAGAGACATGGTTAGACACAGTTGCTAGAGCATTTAAGGCACGCTTTTGTAGACATTCAGATAACCGGTGTGGCCCATTGCATAAGAAACAAGAGATAGAGCCTTTTTGTTTTGCTTGTAGAGAATTGTTGAGGGGCTTTTGCCTTGTTACCATAGCTCTTCTGTTGCCATTGTCCTCCACCCGAATGGGTTTTGGACGTAGAAGTGTTGGCTCCCCCACTCTTGGGTTTGCCATAGTCTTGGGACTTTCCACCTCCCCTACTCTTACGCGGGGAACTACTATCCCGTTGCTTAGGTTCGGCGTAGTCCGTAAGGCATTCAGCTGCTGCTTGTGCATGGGCTAAATCTTGCACTCTTTGCCTTTGAAGTTCAACTCTGGCCCATGGCTTCAATCCCTCAAGAAAGAAGAAGAGCTTGTCTTTCTCTGACATATCTTTGATGTCTAGCATAAGCCCAGAGAATTCTTTCACATAGTCTCTTATAGTGTCGGTGTGCTTGAGATCCCGCAAAGCACGCCGGGCATTATACTCAACATTTTTGGGGAAGAATTGTAGCTTAAGTTCATGCTTAAGTTGCTCCCAAGTCTCAATTGTGCATAAGCAGCGTTGCATCTCATCATGCTTAGTCCGCCACCATAACTTGGCATCACCGGACAAATACATTATGGCCATAGAAATCCTTGTCTCCTCAGCTTCGGCTTTCACAGCTTTGAAATATTGCTCCATATAAAAAAGAAAGTTGTCTAACTCCTTGGCATCTCGGGCGCCACCGTAGGCACGGGGCTCGGGCACACGCGCCCTAGTGAATTCCATGCCACCACTAGGTGCATTGCCAATGGCACGGGTAAGAACACCAACTCGGCCACTGAGGTCTTTAATCTCCAGCCTGAGTTCAGTGACAACATCCTCAAAATCATGCCCTTGAGTAGGACCATGAGTTTGCTCAATATCATAAACCCATTGCTCAAGGGTAGCTAATGAAGCTGCCATGGCCTCCATGTTGCTCATACGCTGCTCCAAGAGCTCAATTCTCTCCCTTTGCGTGGATTGACGGTTGCCAGTACCCTCAATTTAGAAAGCCAATAATAGAGAAAGCCAAATAGATTGTACTCTGATACCAACTGTCACACACTGGCAATGCGGAAGCCTTGACAAAGATATGCAAGTGCGTGGCGCTAGTTAACTCTCTTCACTAGCTCGCCAATAATGCTCCAAAGGTTTGCAAAGACAAGCAAACACAATATTAGTTAAGTTGATGAGCCACAAGATTGGAGACAAGCCACAAAATAGCAATCAACTAGCTAGAATTAATGTAAGCAACAATTGAAAGGCTATGCACAATGTAAAGGCGAAATGAACTTTTCATTACTAAAAAAAAGGCATTACAATAGTTGAACAATGCACTAAAAGTGCTACAAAAGTTGCCTTACTATAAGCTAGGTTGGGTACATTAAAGGCACAAGTGGTCTGGTTCAACACTTGGGTACCCCCTCCTTATATATAGGTTGTTAAGCCATTTCCTATCTGGTACGAGGAAACATCCACTATGTTTGAGGAGTCATAATGGATTTTTAATAATTGTACAAAAATAGAAAAATTACAACTCTTGGTCCCAAAACACCTTTAATACTAAGGTATTTACATAAAAATTTACAAGGTAAAAAGATTACATTTGACCCTCTAAAAGTTGGCCTAAAGTTGCTACTTGGCGGCTAGCTTGCTTCATGGTATGTCTTGGACAATCTTGCACAATGCCTCGGGCCCTTGCTTGCATTTGTACCAACAACTCCTTAGGTATGTCTTTGGCTCTCCAAAGGGCACAAATGTGTGTGGCATTAAAGTGTTGACCCTTGGATGGGCGCACCTTGACACTATGCCTCGTAAGCACAGAATAATTTGGGATTATTAGGAGTCTATTTGTGTATGTTAAGTTGTTAGGAAGTGTGCTGGTTTTTTTTATGCTCCTATTGACATTTTAAATCATTCGTTGAAGTATTCAGATGTTAGTATACTTAGGGTTGGTTTGGGGTACACTAAAAAAGTCAAAAAGTCACTATCCTATTTAAGTCACATCATCTTATTTAAATCATATAACTTCTCTAACACATGACATCAAACCTAACCCAAACCCAACCTATATAAATCAATAAATCAAAAAATACTTTTTTTTAAAATATCTCAAACCAACCCTTACTTCCACTGTGGTGAGTGATTTAGCAACGGTGAGAAAGAAGAGAGAGAGAGAGAAAGACATGGTCAGAAAGAGAGAAGAATCACAAGTGATTTTTTTTTTTCAATTGTTACAAATATATTGAAGTTAGCTTTATTTTTTTAGTACACATAACATTTCTATCGTAGCACACACACAAAGTGGGTGTTTAGAAAATGAGTTTTTTTTGTAAGTTTTTTTTATTGTAGGGTATTATTGGGGAAATTTTTTTTTATATTTGGAAAGATAGTTGAGTTTTTTTATAGTTGAATGTGATGTTTGTGAGAAAAAAAGTGAAATGATTATGGAATTTGATGTGATATTTTGTTTAGATTTATTTTTTTTAATTTTGTAACCAATTTATCTTTTAGTAAAAAAAATAAAAAATAAAAACCTAAAAAATTTGTTCCCAAACACGCCAAAGTTAACGTGTAAAATTAGACCTCACTTTTGTTACTTTTTACGAGTCAACACAGCAGCACAGGAGATACTGGTAACCAAAATATTTTGACATCTAGTGAGCTTACAGTTGTGAAGTTTAAACTGAACACCCTATAAAAATGTACCCAATTTGAGAAGAAAAAGAGAAAGTAAGTTGAAACATTGTAGAAGCTATCAAAATCAAGGTAGACAAAAGCACATTTAATGTGAGCTCTACCACCATGGAACAGCGACGGGATGAGCCTGAGTCTGAGTCTGAGTCTGAGTTCAATTTAAGGGAATGGGGTGTGAAAGCTCGAATGGTCAGCCGCGAAAACACGAGCTCCAGAAGGTTTTCAGCTTCGAACATTAGAAGTTTTAGAGAGTCTTTCAGATCAAACATAACCAATATATCTAGCACTGCTTCTTCTCCTGGCTACACCTTAAGAGGTACCGTCATCTCTCTCTCTCTCTCTCTCTCTCTCTCTCAGACACACACACACACACACACACACTCACTGTTGAATAGCCAAGTTTCATGTGACTCGCCATCGCAGTTTTAAATGATGGTATTGTAATACTTATTGGTATCAGCAATACAATTATATATGTATAGACTAACATTGGATAGTAGCAGTCGACATATATTGATGAATATGGACATCGATCATCCAAACTCACCACCAAGGGTGGTGGTTTGGTTTCCCATGTATTTTGGAGATCCAAAAACATGAGTTCAAGTCTGTAAACTACTTTGTTACTTTGCCATCGGTAAAACTGAAGTTATGTTATGACTCAGGTTCGTCTTAAAACCGTGCCTGTAACGTCCATGTTTTGGTATCCAGCATTGCCAGGCACTTTTAAGCTCTCTGGCTTCTAACGGATAAGGGGTCACTTGTTTAAGGGTGAATTATTGTCACGCATTGATCGCCCCTTACCCCTTTTTTTCACTTAAAAAAGGAAAAAGGAAAAAAGTTTCATACAATTCTCCATCTTCTTTTTCAGAAGAGATCGACCCGTCAACATACTCATTCACAACTGCTCTTAAAGGTGAGATTTGATCAACTTCGACATGATGATGATGGTCATGAAGATATAGATTTGATTGATTTTTAGCTTAATTAATCTCAGAACTAGTGCTGGGTGGGTTGTTATCAATGCAGCATTGCAGGCGAGATCAGGGAATAGCTGGGAGTGGTTAACATCATCATCACCGGATGGGTTGGCTTTGAATTCAAAGTGGAATGAGGCAGAGAAATATATATGCAACCCAGTTTCAGGAGAAGTCCCAACACAGTGTTTGTCTTCTAAAACACTTATTAATGGTGGGGTTGGAAGGTCCTTTCGCAACTTAGCTGCTTCTGGCAGAATTACAATGTCTGCTCCTCTTGTTTACACTACTTCTTCTCACTCTAGGCTACTCCCCTCAAATCCTAATTCTCTCACTTCACTTCAAAATCAACTCCACTTCCCATTTCAAGGTCCCAATCTCTCTCTCTCTCTCTCTCTAATATGTCACTAGTATTTTTTTTATTTTGTATAATTTGTTTTGAGCAAATTAAATTAATAGTTCTTATTCTTTGTTCTTTGTATCATTTTGATTATTATATTTTTAATTAATTCAATTTTTTTAGCTATTAATTTTAAATTTTGTCAATTGATAAACTTGATTGGGTTTTTGATCAAAAATTATCATAGTTAGTTGAGATTAATACATTGAGTTAAGCAAGTTATAATTTTATTCTTAAAAAAAAGTATGACCCATGCTACTTATTTGCTTATGCTTTATAAGAAAGGAAAATTCTATTCATACATCAACTTTATACAAAAAAACTTAACAAGCGGCATTACTGTTATTGTAATAGTGTTTTGTTTTGAAGTAAAAGGTTCATAATAAGTCACATTATTACGTATAAATTTTTTATTTATATAGTAGTTGATAATAAAATGTTAACAGTTGTAATTGGACTAAGGCCTTGTTTGGGAACAATCTATTTTAGTAATTTTTTTATTTTTTGGTTAAAATTTGAGGTAAAAAAAATTAGTATGTTTAGAATGACTTTTTGATTTTTTACGAAAATATGTACAAAAAGTAGAGGGAAAAAGAAACCTTTGACATTTTGATATAGGTTATAGGCTTGTTGATTTTTTTTTTTGTAATTTTTTGATTTTTCAACTAAAAGTGTTGTATGCCAACCGAGATTTAAATTGAAATCAAATTATAAATTTAGAATCAAAATCGGACTAAATAAAATTATAGAGACGATACCATAGTAGAGTGATCTGTTTTGTTTTTGTTTTTGTTTTTGTTTTTGTTTTTGTTTTGGGGTTTAGATATGTCTTTGGTTGCAGAGAAGAAAGAAGTGGGGGGTAGTATGACCAGAGATGTGGGAACTCAAAGCACACCACCACCTGAGCTCAGTTCAAGCAGTAGTAGTAGTCCTCCTCCTCTTACTAGCCCTGCTGCTTCCACTCCTCCAATTCAAGAAAGATTCATAAAGAGAGCTGAACCAGAAGAAGTTGATGTTGATGATTCACCTCTCACTGCTACTGCTTCCAATCTCAAGTTTCTTGAAAAGGTATCTGCATATTCCTCAAGATTTTTCAATGATTCTATTTATTTATTAATTTTTATCACATACAACAAGAACATATAGAATCCACTATGGATAATTTAGTTCAAAAATAAGTTTGTAAGTGTCTCAAACTAATTGTGCAGCCAACTGAACTCTTCTGTTTGGTTGTGCATTTCTGTTTTGGATTTTTTATTATTATTATTATTATTATTATTTTTTCTTTTAGATTTGGCTGAAAAGTTTTAAAAAAAATGATATAATTTTGAAAAAAAGATCATTAAAGATAAAAAATAAAAAAATAAAAATTCAAGAAAAAAACTGCCCTTTCCTCTTTTTTTTTTCAGTTTTTATTTTTTTATTTTTTTTTATTTTCAGTTTTCCTAAATTTTTATTTATCGTGTTGACAAAAGTTTCTCATAATTTTAATTCCTTGAATACCCCTTACGAACTATATATAACTATATATATATTTACTTTTTTTTTTTTTCAATTAGTTATAAAAGGTTACAATTGTAAATTTAGGAAACCAATAGTGGAGTTACCCACACTACACTGTTCTTTCTCTCCCTCTTTTCACAGTTTATAATTTTCCTTTTTACCATTACATTTTTTTTCTTCAACTCCTTTTTTTTTTATTTTTATAATTTTTCCAAAATACTCTCTTGTAAGTTTTCAGATCAAAACTTCTTATAAAGCGCACCCAAACTTCTTATTTTTCCAAAATTTACATTTAGGTCAAAATTTATAACCTATAAAGCGCACCCATTAGGTGCACACACTGTTAGTATATACATAGCAAATTGTTTCTCAAAATAATTTTTTTATTTCTTTTCCTTTTGTTTAAATAACCAACTTTTATTTTGGAAAACACAAAAATGAAAAATAAAACAAAATAAATAGAGAGAGTGATATGATAAGTTATAGTGACTTTTTATTTTTAAACTAAAATAACCTGGAGAATAACATATCAGTGGCTATTTTAATTCTTTTTAGATTAATGATAAATTTTATAAATTTTAATTATTAAATATATAAAAATTTTGGGTAAATTACAATCCCTGAAATTTAATTAAAATACGAATCATTCCCTATGATTTTAGAAATTACATTCACTCCCTGAGGTTTTTAACTTCCTAACAAATCGCTCCTTTTATTAATAAATTATCAAATCAATTAACAATTTTTAATGATATTAAAAATATGTTTCAATTAATAATTTATATAATTTTGTTATTGTATAAGAGAGCAAATATGAATTTCATTTTTTTAGTTAATTTTGTTAAATAAAAAATTCTAACAATAAAGTATTTGTAATTTTTTAAATCACAAAAAATAATCTGTATTTTAACTAAACTTTAGGAAATGTATTTATAATTTACCTAAATTTTTTTAAAAAAATGATCCGGACCCCTTTTTCCTCACCCCTTTAACCCCCTCCCTCTCTTTCTAATTGGCTAGTTTTTTTTTTTTTTTTCCTTCTCCTCCAATCACCACCCGCCACGTATGTGTGGGAGTAGTGATTGGAAGAAGTCTCAATCACATCCCATTTTTTTATTTGTTAGTAATAGTTATTTTTAGAAAGTACAACTTATTTATATTTTCTTCAAATAATTTGTTCCCAAACATCCCCTCAATCGATGACACGCATGCATGGTATGCGATGTACCTTAAATTGCATGTGTCTTCCATGAGTAAAGTTGTTTTATCTTGAATATTCATTTAGTAATATTGGAGTCTCGAAAGTTGGTAAAAAGTTAACTTTTAACTTTTTATATATTTTGAATTATATCACTTTTCATATAATTTATTTATAAAAAAGACAAAATAAATTAAAAAATTAAAAATTTAACTTTTTACCAACTTAGCAAAGCACCTCATTATGAATTTAAGTTTAATTATTTAAGATTATTATTTTATAGTTCAAATTTATTTTTTATATAAATTTTATATTACTATATAAATTTAATTTTTAACGTACAATTACCTATTAAAAAAAATTTAGGTGTATAAATCTGACCGATGGCCATTATTACTTGTTTTTTGTCTTTAGAGCAAATGCATATACTCTCGCAAAAATGTTTAACATCTTAAAAGCCCTATTAAAATTTTTATTAAATATCTTATCTGAGTGTAGGATTTACATGGTGTGAGAGTCTCACACCCACGTGACATTTGATAAAAATTTTAATAAAAATTTTAAAATTTCTAGTATTACTTTATGCTTTTGTACATGTCTTTCTGTTTCAGAACAACTCTATCCTTTTTTCTTTTTTCTTTTTTTTTTTCAAAACCAAACTAAAAGTAATGCATTATTTTTTAAAAAAGTTAGGGATCATGAAAATTTTGTCATGAAAATGATCATGAAAAATTTATGATTCTTGGATTACCTTGATTAGTGTGTGGTGGTCTATTCTAAGTGTAATCCAAGAGTCACAAAGCTTTCATGATTATTTTCATAAAAAAATTTTCATGATACCTAGCATTGCTGATTATTTTTAAAAGCATAGAAGTACGTACTTTTTTGAAAGTTGAAAACAAAACTCACAACAACATATTCAGCACAAAAAGTTTGCATCTTTCCCCTCGAATTTGGATTTGTAGTGCTTTGACGTGTCACGTAAAAAAATTGAGATTTAGGTTAGGTTTGGCATAACCTATATAATCTATCTTTTTATCTTTTTATTTTTTTTCTATCACATCACATCTTTACTTTTCTGTACATCTTTTTATAAAAAGACAAAAAATACACTTTTTTAGGACACCTTAAGGATTGGTTTGGCATCAATAAAAAAGTCAAAACATTCTTATTATTCACTTATTTTTTGGCAAGAAATCTGTTACAAAATAAATAAATAAATAAAAGGGTGGTGATTTAGACCCCCTTTTTTAGACCCCCTTTTGACCCCCTCTCTTCTCTCATTGGTCCCCCTTTCCTGCACATCCAATCATCCCCTGACACATGGCAAAGGGGGTGAGGGGTGCCCCAAAAGGGGGTCTCAAGTATTATCCTAAATAAAATTCAAAACAGGTCTGACTGTGCAGCCACTACCATGACTGTGCAGCCACTACCACAACAGCCACAATTTCTCATAAAAGTGCAAAACGTGACACAATATAAGCCACACTTACACATTAAAAAATAAAAAATAAAAAATAAAAAAATGAAAGGAGAGAGAAAGCCAGCGCAGCTACACTAGTCTAGGACATAGGGGTAATTTTGTAATTTTTCTATTTTATACAATATTTTAATATATATTTTTTCGTAAAAAGACAAAAAATTATCCCAAATAATCATATATTTTTTCTCTATTATTTAGTTTAAAAAGTCAAAAAGTGCACTTTTTTAGAACACCCCAAATAATCTCTAAATTTGACTTTGTTTTGATATCTTTATTTGAACTTGAATAAAAATACCAAAATAACATTATTTTTCACTATATATACATATATATTTTTTGAAACACTACAGATTGTACTATTAAGAATACACTACAGGGATCCAAATTCGTTTTCCATTCTCCTTATCATCAAACCCTTGCATGCATGAACTTCTTTTTGTGATCCTTTTTTTTGTTTTGTTTTGATTTTTGTCTGAGCCGAAGGATGCGAGAGCAGTTTCAATGGGTCTCTAGAGTCTTTTGGAAACCTGGTAAAAAGTTAATTTTTTATTTTTTATTTATTTTAGATCATCATCTGTTACATAACTTACCTATAAAAAGATAAAATAAATTTTTAAAAAATTAAAAAATTAACTTTTTTACCAATTTTTCAAAACAACCCATGTAAGTTGTATTAGCTATACACTAGAACAGTTGAGTGCTCCAATGAGGTTGTCTTATCAAATTTTGACATTGCTATCAATGACTAGCTTTATTTTATAAAGATTCAATAATAATTGGAAAAATAAGATGATGATTGTGTCAAAAAAAAGTGATAAAATTATTGGATGGAGGTAGCCAAATTTTAGTTTTGTATTGTAGTATAGCCAAATTTGAAAATGACATGTCAAATTTTGTACCTTTTATGTCTTTTTAAACTAGAAAGCTCTAAAAAAAAAAAAAGGAAATAAAAAAGATAGACCAAATTTGAAATTTTCACTATAAAAAAGTAATATAAAATAAAAAGTGATGAAAAAGCAATCATCGCCAAGGCCCTCTTGAGTGCAAAAAATTAGTAAGCGCTGGTTTGGTTATTATCCTAGGCTAAAAAATAGTAAAAGGATAAACAAAAAAAAGATAAAAAAATTACAAAAGGGCAAAAAAAAATTGCCATTCCAAAGTTAAAAAATTAAAAAATGCAACCAAAAAAACCAAACAATCAAAAAAGTTATGGGATAAAATAATCAAAAAAGTTAAAAAATTAACTAAAAAAATTATTAACAAACGACTCCTAACTAATTCTTCAATTTTCTTTTCTTTCTCTGTGTTAAATATATATATATATATATATTACAAACAAACCATCCAAAGCCAGAGGGTACAAAACAAGGAAAAGGGTATAGTTCCTGGCAGGACAAGACAGGACATACAATTTGTGTATTGCAATAATTCACTAGACTTTCATTATAGCAATCTGGCATCATGTCTGTGGGGTTACTACATCATGTATAAATAGTACATCTTTATATTTTATTTAGCCTCCGTTTTTGGAGTGGATTGACTTTTTAACTTTTTGATTTTTTGATTATTTTAGTCTGAGGTTAAAAAGTCTGGTTTAAGAAGGACTTTTTGATTTTTTGACTTTTTAACTTTTTTGACTTTTTTTGTGAGAGAGGAGTGTAATGATTATGAGTTGAATTTGATGTTTTGTTTTTTGTGACTAAAATAGTCTATTTTATTTTTTGTGACTATTTTAACCCCTAACCCGCCAAAACCAACTTCCCAAACTATGGCTATTTTGTGGCTATTGAAATAATTACTAACTTTTGAATTTGTTAAGAAGTTGACAAAAAATTAATAATATATTTATTATAATCGAGCAATTATTTTAGTGAATGTCACACACTGCACTATAATTTTTACTTAGAATTGATTGATCGGTAGAATGTATCCCTCAATCTTATTTACATGCAACATCGAATCACATGTCTCAAATAATGTCGGTTCTCATTCATAATCACGTACTTTGATTTTTTAATTAATTTTAATTTTAATTTTAAAATTGTAGATTATGGGTCATAAGTGATATTAATGGGTGTTTTGGGAACAAAGTAAAAAATTAGTTTTTAGTTTTTTATCTATTTTGAGTCACATCACCTTTCACATTTTTTTATCACAAAAAAATAAAATAAGTTAAAAAAAGCCAAAAAATTAAAATTTTACTAACTTTTTAAAACACCACTAAAACATAGGAGACTTGATTTTGAAAAATTTTCTTTTTAAAATTTCGAGAGTCGCTAATCTCCCCAATCCATAACAGTGGACCGGATTGTGCAGCTTAGCCTCGAAATTTCATCATGGATTTTGTTTTTATGATTTGAATCATTTATTTTGTAAAATTTTGTATATAAATTATACATAAAAAAAAATTAAATTACTCTAATAATTATGAACACACTATTCACTCTAGAAAACTTGTCCGGTTATCCATTCAAAACTCAACATAAATGTGGTGAGTACTTATTTCAACCAATAAAACTCAACACAAGTTGGACATCACATGAATTTGCTCGGGGTTTATTATACAATTTTCTTCTATTCAAAACTCAACATAAATGTGGTGAATACTTATTTCAACCAATAAAACTCAACACAAGTTGGACATCACATGAATTTGCTCGGGGGTTATTATACAATTTTCTTCTTAAAAAGAGAGATAGGTCTTGTTTGGCAAGAGATTTTTTGGGCTTATTTTGTTAAAATTCACTAAAAAAATAGATTAAAATAATTAATAAAATAAAATATCACATCAAACTTATAATCATTTTGTTTTTTTTTTTTCACAAACATTACATCCAATTATAAAAAAATCTAACCATATTTCTAAATACAAAAATTTTAACCTATTAAAATAGTCAAAAAATAAAATAACTAACTTCCCAAACAATGCCATAATAAAATTCTAATTGAGGTACCATCTTTATTTGACCTTGGAGTAAAATATAATTTTTTCTTACACTTTCAATTTTATGTAGATTTAAATAGAGAAATGGAAAAACATCTGTTTGGTGGAGTTCTAGAACTAACGTTCCAGAGTTTGATTTGAACATAGTATTTGTTTATGATTTTCAAAACGCAGTTCCACACTCATTTTTGAAAACGCGGTCGAAAGCGGGAAAATTTGAGCTAACTGGTTGTCCCACCGAACATCCCACCGGTCGTCCGGCCGGTTGACCGAAACAGTGCAATTTTTTTTTTTTGGCAATTGACACATGTTAATTTTTATATATTCAACAAAAATATTTTGCGAATTTTTTAAAATTTTTTATGAGCTTCAATAGAATTTTGAGTTGTGTGTTTGGTTATGAGTTGTAAATTTTTGTATCAAATATCATATATCACATAAAAATTTTTCCACTCAATTCAAAACTCTTTTCAAAACTTATTCACTAAACAAATTTTCCACACTTAAATCAAATTCCAAAACTCACAAACTCAAAATATAACTCTATTCTTAAATCATATTTAGAAAATTTTCTCAAACGCAACCCCTCTTTTTTTTTTTTTTCTCCTTTCTCTAAATCTTTATTCAATTCACGATCTAAACGCCACTTTAGTAATTGACATGTACATATACTGACATTGATGAGTACTGAAGGTTGAAGTGAAAGAAATAAGAGAGAGAGAAGAAACAAAGAGAAACGAGCAGTTTGTGAAAGAAGAGGATGAGATGAGTAAGAGAAAGATCAAAGTAAAGCAAATCTACAGGTGCAACAGGCAAGGTGGGTGCTTCTTGTCATGGAGGAGTTTGTGGATCAAAAAAAATCAAAAAGATAAACACAAACCAAGGAACAACAACAGCAACAACAATGTCTACTTCATTCACCATTTTAATGGTTGCTATAGCTAAGGCTGGCTCTCCATATCTTCCTAGATATATCCACTTCTATGTATATTTTGATAATGAAGAAGTCTTTGACCCTAACTTTGGTGAAAACGAAATAAAACTTTGAATATGTGCGATCACATCACTACAAGAAATGTCACTTTTGGCGACCAAAATATTGGTCGCCAAAAGTCCAATATTTGGTCGTTGAAACGATTTAGCGACAAAAATATTTTGTTGCCAAATTCGTCCCTTATACCTTGTCGGCGATAGTATTGGCGACTAAACTTTGTTTGGTCGCCGAAAGTGACTACATTTCGCTACTAAATTTGTTTAGTCTGCAAATGTTATGTTTCCGCCACTAAAACCTTTAGTCGCTGAATGTGACATTTGGCTACTAAAGTTCGTGTGGTCGGGGAAGGTGTCACTTTTTTGCTACTAAAGAATTGGTCACCGAAAGTATACATTTGGCTACCAAACATTATTTAGTCGGCAAAACGTGATTTCAACGACCAAAGTGTTGGTCACTAAAAGTGCTACCATAAAATGAGAATGACTATTACAGACCAAACATTTTGGTCACCAATAGAATACATATTTTTAGCGACTAAGTAATTTTTGTCGTTGTGACTTTTGCCCACTAAAAGTTTCGTAGCCAAAAGTCTCTTAACATTCACTTCTTTACTTTTTGCCACCAAACGTTTTAGTCGCCAAATGATACCATTTTTTTTCCGTAACTAAAAAATTTAGTGGCCAATAGTTTCTTTCTCTTATTCTCAATTGTTTTAGCTACTAATTATTTGGTCGCAAAAAATTTTTGGGTTATGTTTTTACTATTAAATTATTAGTCACCAAAACATTTGATTACGTATTTGGTTACCAAAATATTTGGTGGCCAAATACTTTAACGTGTTTTTTTTTTTTTTTAAAAAAGAAAATTTCTAAACAACTTGTATCCATTATTAATACAACCTGTATCCTGTATAAACAATATAATCCATCAACGCTAAATATGTTATCAAGCATTCAACAACGTGCACACATTTCAGTTCCAACTATTCAAAAAATTAACATTGAACATCCAATTATATATATATTACAAATTCCATAAGAACCAAGTCTAATCCAATGTCAATAATTTAATTCCATACATAATACAGGATTAACCAAATTACTTGTACACCTAGAACTTCTGTACCACAACAAAAATTATATTCTGTACTACCCCAAAACTATTTTGTACAACGTGCTATGTTAATTTTTACCATGCCAACTTAGCCGATATTTATCACACCAACAAAGTAATTTGTACAAACCACTATATATACGGATAGAGATATAAAAACAATGCCCTCCCGTACTTGTCAAAAGAAACATATCCACATTTGTATGTACAAAAACATCTGCAAAAAAACAAAAAAATCATTAGTTTGGTGCGTATAGAGGCACTTCTGGATGACATATATATATTGTAATAATTTCAAACATTAAAAGACAAGGAGAGTAATAGCTATTAACAGATGAAAGACATCCAAACATGGACCCAGCATGAGTTCTTGTTTTAGCTTTTTAATCTCTAAATCTATCTAAGTAAATTTTAGTATTTTTATAGTGAAAGTAAACTGTGTAGTTATTACCAAATTACAGAAATTATGGGTGTAGTTACCATTTAATCCAAATGACATTTTTTATTTCAAAATGTAAGAGGACCCATCATTAGAGTTTGTCTGGTATCCATAAAACTCAATACTGGCCCCTACAATAAAGAAACCTCAATTAAGCAATTTGTAAAGGCAAGGAGATTGTGTTGGTTAGCATGAAGATGGTGTTTTCACTATGCTTAGGATAAAGTGACCTCCATGAAGCTTCCCGTTTCGTTAAAACAGTGCTTTTGTGACCTCCATGGATGGAAATTGGTGTGTACTTTTTCTTCATAAAAGATTCTAATTTATTCGATATAATCATAGAAAGTTTGGAAACGCTTTCCTTAAAGAAGAAACTAAGTCAACAATGTAATTGTAGACACCCCATTTTTGACCGTCCTCAAGACTTGGACGTCACCGTTTGAACACTCGGTGATTATCCATGTTTGTGTTCGTTTGGAGTTCCCGGAGTTCTCGGCTACGCGCCTTGCCTCAAAATCCCCGAACTTGACTGTTTTGTGTCTGATTTTGCACCAAACACTTGTGTTTTGCCTTGGAGGGGCAGGGAATGCCTTTTGAGGCATCCTCACACACCACCGGCAGTGGCTAGAGGCCACCGGCTGGTTTTTGTTGCCACCGGCAATATATATTGCCAGTCGGCACTCTTTGTTGCCGGTCGGCACTCAATTTTGTCAAAATGACAATTTTGAGTGGCCGACCACTGTTCATCTACTTTTTGTAGATATTTTGTGCCAGCTGTGATAGCTGGCACCCACCCCTTTCCCCTCCATACACGTGTATGGAGGGATTTCTCTCTTGGATGGCTTGTTTTGTAAGCTTTACAAGAGGGAATTGCCTATATAAGAGAGGGTCTTCTCTTGGCATGAAGGTTAGACACTTGTTAGACATTTTAGACAGCTTTGGAAAAGCTTGAGTTCTAGGGCTTAGAGTTAGAATATTTTCTATCTCTATAAGTGTGTGTTTTGTGCCATTTTTGCTCACACACACACACTAACACACTATCTCTTGGACTTGAGACCCTTTGAGGCTTTTTGGAACTTTGAAGCTGGTTTGGAGCTCAAGAAGGCTATTGGAGCATCCTTTGTGAAGGTGGTCTATAAGGGTAAGAAACTTCCCTTTTATTCCCCATTTTCGCATCCTATTTTTGCCTATCTTAGAGCTGTTTTTGTGCTTAGTGTTTAATACAAAAAAGTTCTGTTTTTAGGCCCTCTTGATTGTTGTTAAGAGTGTTTTGTGCTTTGGGGAAGTTTGACCCCTCTTAGGCCTTGCAAGGCCCTTGTTTTGTGCCATTTTGTGCAAGTTTCGAGACTTTGGTGTTTGGGCCTCTTCACCACTGAAATCTTGAGGGATTTCAGTGGTGGAGATGGTGCCTTGAAGTCTCCAAAAGAGGGCCACCCCCTCTCCTTGTTGTCCTTGAAAGGGACCATTTTTGGTCTCTTAAGGGAGCTTATGTTACAGTGTGTGTTGATCATGTCTAGGTTGCATTTCATGCTTATTATGCCATAATATAATCATGTTGTGTGTTGGTTTTGGTACACCATGCATGCTTAGCATACCTACCATGTAATGCCTTGTAATTGCCTTAATATGCCTTAGGTTGTTACCTTTGTTCAAGCATGTTTTAGGCTTAGCCTTGTGAATGTTTTGTGCTTATTTTGCCATGCTTTAGGTCTGTCCATAGTTGTTTGGGTCGATTTTGGCATGCTTAGTATAGCTCCTTTGCATTTGTGGCTTGTCGGGCTTGTATGCCTCAAGTATGTGAATGTGTAGCATGTGTTGCTTGCATCATTTTGGTGGTTTGGAACCAACCAACATGTAATTTCAGTCCCTTTGGCATGCTCATATGCTTGCCTTAGTTGCCTCTTTGTTGCTTTGAGAGCATGTGTTGTGTGCCCTATGTTTTGACCATTGTGCATGCCTTTGAATTTAAGCCACTTAGATGCCATCTAAGTAGTCCTTTGGCCTTGTTTTAACATGCTAAAAATCTGTTTTTAGTTGTTTAATGCATGCCATGTTTGTTATGCTAAATGTGCTTCAAGGCTCCATGACTTGCCTCAAGTACTTGGACCATGCTTGCATGCTTATGCTTGTCTCATTTGGGTTGGTTTGGCACCTCTTCTAACATAATTTCAGAGCTTAACTTGCATGCTAATTGTTCATATTTGTGCCCTTTTAAATGTGTTTAAAAGTTGCCCCATTATGCTTTAAGTTTTGGACCATGAGTGCTTGCATGTGTGTGTGCATGTTGGCCTTCATTTCCTTGGTTTTGGCCACTGATTTTGGGCCTATTTGGAGTTGCCTAAGTCATGTTTAAGTCCACCCCTTTGCTTGGTTTGCATGCTTGCCTTGTATGTGTGTTTGCATACTAGCATTCTTGTTTGCATCCATGTTGCATACTAGTTGACATGCTTAGGATTGCACACATAGACATGCATGCCTTGTTCCTTGATCTAGTGATAGGAATTGGGCCCCTTTATTTGTTTGGTTTGCATGCATTTGAAATTGAAAGGCACACTCGATTCTTTAGGCCATCATGCATGGAAATGCGTGATTGGTGGCCCGAGAATCGAGCACATCCTCCCTTGAGTCATTAACATGATAGGGAATGTGATTGGTGCATACATAGCTTGAATAGCATTGCCATGCAAGATTTTGCCCTCTGCTGCTGTGAGTTGCAGGTTCTGCAGGAACTTATTGCCGGCCGGCAGTATTTAGTGCCGACCGGCAGTCAATCGATGGCCGGTGGATCATTTTGTGCCGATGGCCACATCCTAGTGCCGGTGGTCATTCTACTTGGCCGGTGGATCCCCAGTGTCCTGAGAGGCATTCCTGAGACTTTGGCAGTTTTCAGAGGAGCAAAGCAGGGAAAACAGAGGCAGACTATGCATGGCAGTGCGATTCCGAGCGAGTCCCGACATGCGCTGCATCTGACCCGCTTCCCGAGGGCTTTACTGTTTTAATTAGATTAATTAATTTGTTAATTTAATTAATTTGTAATATTTAATTAGCTTGCGTAGTTAATTAATTTGTATATTCTTTTGGTCCCTCCGGGCAAGGGCAAATCTGTAATAAGCGTGTGTGAGTGGTGTGCATGTCTTCCAACCCCCCACTTCTTTCTCCCTTTTATTTACCTGCTTATGATGGTAGATTAGGGCACGTTTATTTTAGCATACCTTATGCAATGCATGCGTGCATCCATGCATTTGTTGACATGCACCGGGCTCGGTACATCATACAAACCGCATTGTATCTTCAAATCTAACTTGAATACGTGCACCGAATGATTGCATTTCACATGCCATTTTAGGGTTAGCCGAGCCTATCCTAATCACATTCTGTATGCGATGCATTAGTCACTTAACATGAACTAGGCATGCATGTTTGCTAACTAGTTTTTGTTTTGGCACGGAGTACGATGTAAGTATTTATGCTTTAGCATATCGCATGCGTGTGAATGTTAACATGACAGCATGATTACCATGTGGCTAAATACTTATATGAGATAAACTGTTTGAATGCCTGTGGGTGGAGGTTGGATTGCTTGAGTTGGAAAAACTCGTTGAAATCCGTGTTTTAGCCTACTTGCGAGTAGCAAATTCCGAAAGCGCTTTCAAAACGAACGGATATGCAATGCTTGTTTCCAAATTAGGCAATCTAGTCTATACTTGTTTGCTGTGCGCATAACATAGTAATTCTAGGCTAATAACCGGAACGAGAACACATAACGTTTTCAAAATCGGATATCATGGTTAGTAGAGGCCGGTCTTCGGACCGGGCGAAAGGGGGTGCTCATAGCTGACCTTCCCCGATCGTACCCAAGCTCCCGAGCCAAGACACTTTGGTGATGACGGACACGTGGCCTTCGGCACCGAGTCAGGGTTTCCTAAATTTCCCATTTTAAAAATATTTAGGTGGCGACTCTGTATCTGGCAAAGCAGTCCATGTTTGGCACTTCTTTTCAAAAATCTGTTTTCTCAAAACGATTTGCCAGAGTTGGACTCTTTGGTTCAGATTAGAACCGCAACAAACAAACAAGGGGAGTCCGAACTGTAGATGAGGTCCCCGCGGCGCGTTACAGTTTCTGGCGACTCTGCTGGGGATTTTAGAGAGCTTGACTCGAACTCGTGATATCCTGTTTTGACTCATTTATGTGTTTCTTTGCATTGCATGTGCATTGGTGCGCCTAGGACACCGTGTTGGCCATCTGCTATTCCTGAGCGGTTTGCTGGAGGCTTGTCTTGTCAAGGCATGACCATAAGGCTGACCGGTTGCGGGCTCTGCCAGTATGGGAACACAAACCCCGGTTTTACCGGGGCACCCTTTTTGACCATTCGACCTAGTGCATATTCGGATCCATAGTGACCATTCCAAACTAGGACAGGTTGCTTACCCGATATAGGTTGTTTGAAACCGCTGTGTGCGTAGTGAAACCCTAGCTCCTGACAAAATAGGACAGGGAAACCCTACCCCAACATAGGGTGTGTATGGCTCTCTTTACCTGCTATGTGTTTTAGAGTGTATCTCTGCAGGGAACGCATATATCAGTTTGCAAAGTTTGAGCATCAGGCCGAGGGCATATCAGTGTTGTTGAGAATCAGTTATGTCTGCGGGTATCAGTTCAGTTTTGAACAGTGATTCTGGGGAACGGTGATCAGTAGTAGAGTGCAGTTGTTCGGCTACACCCGTGTTTGATCTGTTTGGGGCTGAAATACTGCTTGTTTTCCGTTTCAGTTCAGAGATTCAGAGAATTGATCCAGAACAGCTAGTGTCTTCTCCTTGCTGAGGCAGGACTTAGCATGACGCAGAATTCAGAAGAGATCGTGGTCATGACGGCCGCGTTGGATCAAGGAATCACCCTACACAGTGAGACTACTGTTGATATGCCGCATCCACCCAGATCCGGCTGCGCACCCAGTTTGGGCCCCTCACTATATCAGGCTCGCGAGCCTACTACATTTGAACTAATGGGAATGATAGGTGATCTTCAAAGATCCGTGGCGGATCTCGCCTATGGAATGTCTGCTTCACCGCCAGCCGCACCGTATGCCGGAGCTTTGTACCCCAGGAGCCCCCGCTGTTGGGCCGAATTGTTATTGAACTAGCCAACCGGAGATGGCCTCCAGTTATAACAATGACATGTCAACACCAAACCAAATCTAGATCAGGCTGAGGCCAGAGACAAAGGTAAGATGAAGGCAGATGCCGACCCTATCGAACAACTGCTGGGCAGTAGAGGCTTTGAAAGCCAGGGGGATGAACAAGCAACAGATATCTGCAGTTGTGACAAAAGCTGTGGAGGACGCTTTCCCCACTCCGCCTGAGGGCAGTTCCAGTCAATCAGAGAACCGGGATAGGCCCCGTCATGCCAAAACAGTTCTTCCCTCCCAACCTGCATCCGGAAAGGATCAGAAATCCAAGGCCGCACCCGCCGATCCGTTCGCTAGTGCATCTAGCAAGAGTGCTCAGGCTCCAAAGTACCTGCCCGAGGGCGCAGGGTCTTCCATCCTCTTACATGCCTTTGTCTAGGCACTTTATTTTGGCCAAAAGGGGCATCTTACACCCTTGAGCCCGACCCCTCCCGAAGAATCTCCCTGCTACGCATGATCCTGCTCAGTACTGTGCGTACCACCAGCAGACAGGCCATGCTACCGACAATTGTTTCCGCCTCCGTCATGAGGTGCAAGATTTGATTGACAACGAGGTTATCCTCCCCCCACCTCAGCAAAGTCCGTCACCACCCAGTTGTTGGATTTTGAGGACACAGATACTGCGAGTATGTAATCAGAAGGTGAACCGCCTGTGGGCAGTGCCTGGTGCATTTTTGGATGTGGCGTTTGGCACGCATTTTTGGCATCTGAATGTTAATTTTGTAAATTCTGACTTGGGTGTCGAGTCAGTCTTTTGTTTTGTCTTGAGTCTGTCTCTCTGTATTGAGTCAGTCTTTTTGCTTACAGGGTCTGTCTTGTTGTAATGAGTCAGTCCCTCTTGTATAGTATACCAGGTGATTTCGGGGTTGTTGCCTCAAACACCGTTTTGTCTTGTAATTAGTTTTTTTTCTTTTTGAGTCTGTTGCTGCCGAGGAGCCAGTTACCAACAATTGAATGAAACAGCCGTGGCTATCACGTTCCGTACTTGTTGCTATTTGAGTCAGCCGTGCCAGAGGATGTGAATGGAACGACAGTACATACCACCTACTCTCTTGTGCCTTAAATCGTTATAATGACCTAAGCTTTTCATAAAACCCTTTTCGAACACTGCGGTGAGAAAAAAGGAGGAAGGAATTCCTCGGGTTTTGCAAAATTTTGATCATTTTGAGAGAAAGAGAGGTGCTAAGCTTTTTGAATGAAATCATGCTTGTCGGCGTGAGTACTGAGAAGGATCCTGGTTTGATCCAGACTGGTTCCACACTATCTTCAGCGCGAGCGATTTGTCGCTTTCTTAAAAACTTTCAAAAACAAAATGTTTTGCGCGGTCTGTGAAGACCTGTGTGGAATCGCTCTTGAGATTGTGCAGCCCAGGATCGCTCTCAGCCTCAAGATTCAATTTATCTGTTGCAAACTGGAATCCGTTCAAAACATTCAACAGTGCCATGAAACGCCTGTGTGGCCCATTTTGAGGCAGCCCTCGAGCAAGAGGCATCAAAGTCAGATCAAGGAGATCAGATCCCACCGGCAAGGCTCGTGAAGCAACCGTGATGGACTTTTCTGCAAATCAACACAAGTCATTCTCCTGGATACAGAAGGCTTCAATCTCAAAACCATTTGGCATGGGCTTGCTACACTTTTACCCTTTGAGAGGCTCGCTGGGCCGAAAACCCGGAAGGGCGGCCCAGGCAAAAGTTAGAGCAAAGAAAAAAAAAAAGAAAAATACAAAAAAAAGAAAAAAAAAAAGACAAAAAGAAAGAAAAAAAAGAAAGCAAAAGAAAAGAAAAAAGAAAGAAAGAAAAAAAGAAGAAAACATAGCTCGCAAGGTCGAAAACCCGCATTGGGCACCTTGGCAAAAGTTAGAGCCTAAACAGTGAAGGTTAAAATACCCGAGTGTACCTTAACCGGAACTACGTAAGGCTTGATTCCCATGTTTGGGATACGTAGGCAACTTCATCCTGAAGTCCAGCCCCCAACGCTTCCATAGCGTCTCAGTCCATGTCATGGTTTTGATCACTTTGCCTCCTCCGAATCCATGTCTCGATTGCAGCAACCTGGCTACGTGATTAACTTCCTCTTCCTCTTGAAGTCCAACCACCAACACCTTCCAGGTGACTGTGTCCATATATTGATTCAAACCGTCTTCGTCTCCTCCGCGTCCGAGGGTCCGATCGTCAACAAGAGGACTGGCTTACATGCCGCGGCATCATCCAAACAAGGGGCAACTTTCCGTTGCCATACAGTGCCATAAGTTGCCCTGAGTTACCGTCCAAACCAGGGGCAACTTTCCGTTGCCTTATCCCCCCTTTAAGCAAGGGGCAATTTTCCATTGCCTCCGATCCGAGGTTGCATATCTCGAGGGTAAGTTCCGCGCTCGTTGAGCGTTGACTGTTTGCAAAAATAGTTTTTGAAAATTTTTACTGAAGGTTGACTTATTTTCTCGAAAACTATTTCATTTTTCAAAATTGGACCATGTTTGGACCCAAAAGGAGAATTTTCAGTGCTCACAGCCTGATTCGCATGATTTTCAAATCAAAAATCGAATAAGTGTGTTAATCCACTCTCATTTTGATCAAAACTGTTTTAGGAAGAAAACAAAAAATGGTCAAAGTGACGAACTAGGGGCACAGTTGAGTCAGGTCTTCTGTCTTTCCCCCGTCAACATACTTGCCAGAAAGGCACTCTATCCACTCGAAGAAATAGCCGTGAGCTAACAGTGCTGGGCGTGAACCTACACTTCCTATTCATCCATTATCACCCTGGGGAGGGATGAAAAATGAGAGAATAAAGAATAGAGAGGTGTAAGCAGAGAGAAGTAGAAGAGGGTTTTGAGAGAAAAACCGAGCCTGAGGGCCGAGTGATGTGAGTATCACAAATCAGAAAGGGTGGGAAATAATACCCGGAGGAATTGGCTCCTCGAGATTTGAGGTCTTTTGTAAACATGTCCGTGTGTCGTGTCTTTTGATTTGTCGGTCTCGATTTTGGCTTTGAGTCTTTTCCGAGTGTGTCTCGTTGTGTTCAGGTCGTGTGCCTTTTGTTCTTTTTGAGTCTGTCTCGCTGTGTTCTGTGGTAGGCTCGATACCGGTTGAAAACCCCTTTTTCAAAAATCGTTTGTGCTCAGAATGCTGTGCCATTCTCTACATTCGTGCGAAGCAAGAGAAGAAAGGGAAAATTTGGGACATCCGAGTGTGTTTCAACTGCAACCGTGTCAGCTTTTGTGTCCGTCTTGTCAGATTGGGTTTTGTTCAGGGTTTGCTGTGTGCAGAATGAACCGAATGCTGTGTTATGGGCTGTATGCAGATCAATCCCCAGTAGAGTATGGGCTGTATTATGCAGTTTGAGTAGTGGTTTGTATGAGTTGTTTGCTGTTAGTTGGTTGGTTATCCGATTATCATAGTGCAAGTGCTCATTACAAGTTTTCATTTTCAGACAACAGATCAATATCATTTACATTTGAGGTGTAATATGATGCAATACAGTGCAAGGTATGAAATATACACAAATGTAAACACTCTTTCAGACAAAAAGTTTGTTTCATTTCATAATCTTTTCAAGTACATAAATTTTGGAAACAAAATCTGCCTGCGGCAGTACAAAGTACCCTAACCACTAACAAAAGGGGAAAATGCAAAAAGGAAGAAAAACAGCAAAATCTGTATCAAATGTCAAAAATGGCCCGGGGCTCAATCTGTCCTGGTCCTCTTCCTGGACGAAGGTCCAGGAGCGTCATCAACAGGGGCACCACTAGGGGCATCACCGTCTGAGCTCGAGTCCGAGCCATCATCGGTCTCCTCCGCCTCTCTGTCTCTGCCTCAGACTCATCATCCGGAACTGGAGCCCGCGAGCTGCTCCCGACATGAGTGCGCCCCCCTCTGGTGCGGGGATATGCTCTGCCATCCCGAGTAGAAATGGGAGGTCCAGCTGGAGCGCCGCCCACCGGAGGAATCTGGAAGGGAGGCTGAAAAAGCATGAAAGGCAAATGCATCAGAATACTGAGCAGTAAATCAGTAGAATACAGTGTATGAGTACAGTGTGTGATGCCGTGAGCAGTAAATCAGTGCAGAATAGTGTATGAGTACAGTGTGTGATGCCGTGAGCAGTAAATCAGTAGAATACAGTGTATGAGTACAGTGTGTGAATGCCGTGAGCAGTAATCAGTGCAGAATGCAGTGTATGAGTACAGTGTATGTATGCTGAACAGTGACAGTGCAGGATGCAATGTATGAGTATCGTGTATCAGATGCCGTGAGCAGTTTATCAGATGTTGTGTTGCGCATCAGATTATGTAAAGCAGTTTGTGTATGGTTTGAGGCTGTGGTCAGAAAGAACATATCGGAATGCTGTAAAGGGCTAGGAGGTCGAATGTCCGCTGTAGCATCCCTATCATGGAGGCATTCATCTCCAATGACTGCCGGGTGTACTCAGAAGAAGCCTGTAAAAGTATCAGATGCATCAATATTCTGGGGAATATCAAATAAACTGAAATGAAATAACTGTACAAGAATGCAGTAATACATACCGGAGGCAAGTCGGGGACACCGACAAACTCATGATCAGCCGGCGGAGGAGCAAAGGGGATCTGATAGGTCGCCCCACCCTGCCCTGAAAGTCAATGCAGCGGGCAGAGCAGGCCAACCGGTCCCCGCCCTCGCTGAACTCCGCCCCTGCCACGGACTCGAGCCCTCCTCGGCGCTCCTCTCTCCTGCTCCGCCGCTGGCGCCGCTGGTCTCTCTCTCTACTCGGCGGCCGCCGCTCAGAGGTCGCATGATGAAGGTCCGGACGTACTCCAGTAATCGCCCTCGCCTCTGAAGTGGTCTGCCTCCCAGCCAATGGTGTAGTCCGCCATCTGCTCGGCAGTGAACCTCTCGTATCCCGCATGTGCTCAGGAGGGTGCACCGGGACTATCTGCTCAGGTAGGCCTAGGGTCTGACGCAAGAAACGCTCACCCAGGTACCAAGCCCGACAGACCGGGCCCTCGAGCAGAATCCGGTAACGTGAGGTCTCATCCGGCACCGGCAAACCGATCCCGCGCCACGCTGGCAGGAGCCCAAGGCTGCCAGGTGATCTGAAAATGAATACAGTTTGTTACCTACTGTTATTGAAATATACAGTGGAAAGACGAAGTTAAATGAACTGCAAGTAAAACATACCTCGCGGGGTGATGGTGTCGAAGTAGCGGCGGAAGAAGCTGAATGTCTCCCGTGGCCTCCGGGTGCATCTCCCGTCAAAGCGGCGTGAAAAAGGGAACCAGAGGGGTCTCCGCATCGGGTACAGGAGCGAGCCTAGGAAAGTAGGCGTAAACCCACAACTGCAAGATAAATACCAGTGCATTTATCAGATAAAGCAGAATACAGAATAGAAAGCAGAAATAGCAGAGCCGTGTGTTGTGCAGTGTATTGTGCAGAGTGTACAGTGTGAGCAGTGTACAGTCAGTGTAAAGCAGAGTATGTGTGTGCCGTGTGTACAGTATACAGCAAGTGTAAAGCAGACTACAGTGTGCAGTGTGCAGAGTACAGAAAATAAAGAACGAAATGAAAGGCAGAAAAAGAAATGTACCTCCCAAGCACGCCAGTAACCCCCGAGCAACTGTCCACTGCCGCGGGAGGCTGAGCTCATATATCCATAAAGGGTGGCCAGAGCGGCACCACCCAGTCATAATGCAAAATGTCTCTGACATCCACCAGTGCGCTGAGAAGGCAGAGAGGCACGTGTTCGCCCGGTCGGCGAAGATGGTCGTCCCAACAGGAACATGAGGAAGCCGCTGCATATCTCTCCACGGCCTCTGGGGTCATCGGAGCTGCATCGAAAGAGGGGCTGGACCCGAACTGCACCTCGAACCAGGAGTACCGGACGAAGCCGGGACGCGCGAGAGGCGGTGCCGCGCCAAGCAAGTAGACCTGAGCCGCGGTCCACTCATCCATGTCATATCAAAGGGGATCGGATCACCCCCTACCCCGATGCCTGTGAGCATCGAGAAGTCATAAGGGGTCATCGTCATGTCCCCAGTCGCAGAAAATGAAACGAATCGGTGGTGTCCCACCACCTCTCCACCAGAGCGGCGAGGAGAGGTCTGCATGTCGTGAGCTGGGAAGTCCCCTGCAAAGCGCCAAAGCCGGCCTGGTCCACAATATGGCGAACTGCGTCGGGAAGCTCGGCGTACCACACACGAGCGACGGTATTCCCATACCCGCGGATGGTATGGGAATCTCCCTGTTTTCAAACAAGTAATTGCGAAGCAATATAAAATGTACAGTTTTGAAGAAACAGTCAAAATCAGTGCAAATTCGGCATGCGTGCATATATTCAGATTCAAACAGATACCGGGTGCCGGTGTGCTTACAGTGAACTACAACGTGTGATGCGTCAGCGTGTTTGAGTGGTTCAGTGCAAATTTGGCATGCATGCGTATATTCAGATTCAAACAGATACCGGGTGCCGGTGTGCTTACGTGAACTACAACGTATGATGCGTCAGTGTTTGTGTGGCTCGGTGCAAATGTGGCATGCGTGCATATTTTCAGATTCAAACAGGTATCGGGTATCGGTGTTTGCAGTGAAATACGGTGTGTGCCGTGGTTTGAGTGGTTCAAGGCTAGTGCAGTATGTGCGCGTGTGAGTCTTAAGCAGATAATCAGTTACAAACGCGTTTGTAATCAATTACAATATGCTGTGTATCAGTGTATCGGAACTAAGCAGTTAACAAATGCAACCAGCTATGACAATTGGCAGTTAAAAGTTTACATTGCAGAAAGTAAAGCAGAGAAAGAAAGTTACCTCGGAAGCCGGAGGATAGGTGGGAGGCAGGCTCGCGTAGCAGAGCTCGGGGTCCAACGCCATGTCGAAACTCCTGAACTGGCGCAGTCCGTCGGGTGGTAGAACGTGAATCGCCGGCCGGTAGGTCGCCGTCAAACGGGCGCTCGCTCAACGGGAGGAGCTCGACCTCGGGATCCATCTCGTGATCCGAGGGAGTCCCACCACGTGGAATGTCGTCGGCCATATCGAGAATGATGAGAAAATGGTCGAGAGATGAAAATCGGGTCGGAATACGAAGAGTCAACTGAAAAGTCAACCCCGGGAGGGTGGAAAATGGCCGGAAAGGTCGGGATGTGAAAAGGCACGGAAATGAAGAGGAAATCGAGGGGAACAAGTCCCAAAAAGGTGAAATAGCAAAGGAGCGTCGAAACGATTTCAATCGGTCCAAAATGTTCGAAACGCGATGAACTTCGCGAATCGAACGACGAAAAAGGTGCGAGAACGCAAAGAAATGAGGAAATGAGGAGAGAAAAGGCTCTAGAGAGAGAGAGAGATGGTTTTCGGTGGAGGGGAAATAAGAAATAGGGTTTAGAAACCCTATTTTAAACACCCAAGCGAAAAGTCGAATCTGCCCCGACTCAGCAACTTTTTGCCGGTCGGCAACATTTTGTGCCGGCCGGCATAATATTGTGCCGATGGAATTCTTTTGTAGCCGGTGGACAGCCGGTGGCCTCCTAGCCCGGCCGGTGGTGTTCCCACAGCCTTGTTTAGGCAATATGAGTGGTTTTTGGTCTTCATAGCTCAAGAAAGTGCAAGAAAGTGTATCTCCGATGCTCAACCGGCCTCCGTTTTGACCTCGGACTGCGTCTTCTGTACGTGCACTCAAATTCATGCAATGTTGTATCCTTTTGTATCCTTTTGCCTTTTACAAGATTCAAAAGTTGCCCCTCGTGCGTTGCATGCATTCATCATGTTGTCTGGTGCGTTATGTCGCGCCGTCATGTACATCCCTCATGCATTGTCATGCATTTTATTACAAGCGTTGTTATGCATTGTCATGCACCTCAATACATACATCGCCTCGCACATCATTCGTGTTGTCATTGCTTCGCACATCATTTGTGTTGTCATGCATCTCCTTGTTTTGCATTATCATGCATTTCAAACAAAAACGTGCGTTGTCGCACGCTCGAGTTCACTTGCATTGTTTTCCATTCCGTGTGGCACGTGTGTCACACTTGCATTGTTTTATATTTCGTGAGGCATGCGTGTCTCACTTACATCTTCCATTCCGTGTGGCACGCGTGTCACACTTGCATTGTTTTATATTTCGTGAGGCATGCGTGTCTCACTTACATTTTACATTCCGTGTGGCATGCGTGTCACACTTGCATCATTTTACATTCCGTGTGGCATGCGTGTCACACTTGCATCGTTTTACATTCCGTATGGCATGTGTGTCACACTTGCTTCATTTTGCATCCTTTGAGGCACGCGTACCTCATTGGCTTCATTTTGCATCCTTTGAGGCACGCGTACCTCATTGGCTTCATTTTGCATCCTTTGAGGCACGCATACCTCATTGGCTTCATTTTGCATCCTTTGAGGCACGCGTACCTCACTGGCATCATTTTGCATTCCGTGTGGCATGTGTGTCACACTTACATCATTTTGCATCCTTTGAGGCACGCGTGCCTCATTGGCATCATTTTACATCTCCATGCCTTCCCCGGTCTAGGAGACCTTAAATCCTCGGGAGGTGCAAGACCTTCGGTGCATTAAGGTGCACACCTCATTGCATTTGGCATGCATCTCAAAAGCCGCGCGTTGGCGCGCATTTCAAAAACATCATGCATCATCTGCATTCAAAAAATAACAAAAAGAAAACATACATTGTCATGCATTGCATCCCGGTCTAGGAGACCTTAAATCCTCTGAACGTGCAATTTCTTTGGTGTTTGTCGTGCCCGAACGACTTCCAGTGGTCTGGTAAGCCACCAGCCTGTGTTTGCGGTGAGTTCCTAGGAGACCAATGGGGACGGTGAAAAACTAGAGTTTGAACGGCTCATGCCTAGAACGCAAAGGTTCGGGATTTCCGAGACTAAAGTCTGGTTTAAATACCCAGAGGGTGTACCCTCGGCTTGAAATCTGTATGGAAGCCCCATAGGTTGAGGCGGCGTGTCTACGCCTCAGTTCTGGATACTGAACCAACCTAGTATATCGCCCTGTTGGGAGAATAGGGAAAACTGCAATCGCAGCCATTGCATCATACTGTAATGTCATGCATCATTGTAAATAATATTGCATATGTCATGCATCATTAATAACATTGCATATTCATGCATTTCAAACAAAAAAAAAAACACATGCATATGTCATGCATTTCAAAACAACAAAAAAAACACATGCATATGTCATGCATCATTAATAACATTGCATATGTCATGCATTTCAAAAACAACACAAAAAACACATGCATATGTCATGCATCATTAATAATATTGCATATGTCATGCATTTCAAAAACCAAAAACAACACAAAAACACATACATATGTCATACATCATTAATAATATTGCATATGTCATGCATTTCAAAAACATCATGCATCATCTGCATTTCAAAAAATCCAAAAAACAAAAAAACCATGCATATGTCATGCATTTCGTTGTAATATAGCGCATATGTCATGCATTTTCTGTAAGCATCCATCTATATTGCATTATAGTTTGCATGCACCTACTGCATTATCCACCTGCATTGTCGTGCATTCTTCACTTGCGTTGACGCGCATGTTTCGCTTCCACCCGCATTGTCGTGCATTCTTCACTTGCGTTGACGCGCATGTTTCGCTTCCACCCGCATTGTCGTGCATTCTTCACTTGCGTCGATACGCATGTTTCGCCCACTTATCCATTATAAATATCCATTCCATTGCATATTGTATATATTGCATTTTAGTTGCATGCATCCACTGCATCATCTTCCATCTATGGCTCGCACCTTTCCTTGTTGAGCTTGGTCTGGTATGTGCCCTTACTTTTCACGTCAAAACACAGTTCTGCATGTGTACGCGCCTATTCCTTGATGAACTTGGTTTGAGGGTTGCGGCACCTTTTCTGTGTTAGACATGACTTGTATGCGTACATGCCCTTCCTAGGCAAGATACGGTTTGGCTACACGCTATATCCATTTCTATTGCATTGTAGTGTAATTGTTGCATCCGGCATTAGGATCATTGTTCTCTCCTCAGCGGGTTGTCACCCCACTTATGTCATTCCACCCAATACTTGTTCTTGAGTCCGTCTACATCACTCATAGTTCAGACATCGTTCTATGGTAGACGGACTTGTTACTTCCATCAATCTATTTGACATATGTGTAGTTTCGAACCGCTCATGATTGAATCATGATTCAATTGCTCTGTATTTAGTTTGCATAGTTTCAATTGCATTGCATATCATTTGCATTGTTTACACTTAGTTTTGTATATATTGCATATCATTTTGCATTCATCATTGCATTGTCATGCATGTTGCTAACAATATCATACCTGTTAAGTTTGTTTTCTTTGCAGGCACGATATTGTATGTACGGCTCATTTGAGGCCGGTGCAACCGGACGAGCCGCACAGGTATTATATCCTCCGCGTGAGACGTACAGAGAATTGCATAATTCTCTTACATCCTTTCTGCATTTTAGTGTAGTCTGGTGTATGCTAGCTTAAAACTGTCGCATGCGTGCTTCATTACAGCTTTCTTTGCATGATCATAAGTTATGCTCGGCTTCTTGCATTTTCAGTTGCATTTTGCCCCTGTCTTCGGGCGCATACCTTGTTTGTCTTGTATGTTTGTCCAAGTCTTCGGCCTTGTCAAAAATGGGTCGTCTCTGGGCTTTGACATTCACTCCCGTCATTGTTATGACTTTCGAGTTCTGTCAAAGAGGGGCAACTGTAGACACCCCATTTTTGACCGTCCTCAAGACTTGGACGTCACCGTTTGAACACTCGGTGATCATCCATGTTTGTGTTCGTTTGGAGTTCCCGGAGTTCTCGGCTACGCGCCTTGCCTCAGAATCCCCGAACTTGACTGTTTTGTGTCGGGTTTTGCACCAAACACTTGTGTTTTGCCTTGGAGGGGCAGGGAATGCCTTTTGAGGCATCCCCACACACCACCGGCAGTGGCTAGAGGCCACCAGCTGGTTTTTGTTGCCACCGGCAATATATATTGCCGGTCGGCACTCTTTGTTGCCGGTCGGCACTCAATTTTGTCAAAATGACAATTTTGAGTGGCCGACCACTGTTCATCTACTTTTTGTAGATATTTTGTGCCAGCTGTGATAGCTGGCACCCACCCTTTCCCCTCCATACACGTGTATGGAGGGATTTCCCTCTTGGATGGCTTGTTTTGTAAGCTTTACAAGAGGGAATTGCCTATATAAGAGAGGGTCTTCTCTTGGTATGAAGGTTAGACACTTGTTAGACATTTTAGACAGCTTTGAAAAGCTTGAGTTCTAGGGCTAGAGTTAGAAATATTTTCTATCTCTATAAGTGTGTGTTTTGTGCCATTTTTGCTCACACACACACACTAACACACTATCTCTGGACTTGAGACCCTTTGAGGCTTGTTTTTGGAACTTTGAAGCTGGTTTGGAGCTCAAGAAGGCTATTGGAGCATCCTTTGTGAAGGTGGTCTACAAGGGTAAGAAACTTCCCTTTTATTCCCCATTTTCGCATCCTATTTTTGCCTATCTTAGAGCTGTTTTTGTGCTTAGTGTTTAATACAAAAAAGTTCTGTTTTTAGGCCCTCTTGATTGTTTGTTAAGAGTGTTTTGTGCTTTGGGGAAGTTTGACCCCTCTTAGGCCTTGCAAGGCCCTTGTTTTGTGCCATTTTGTGCAAGTTTCGAGACTTTGGTGTTTGGGCCTCTTCACCACTGAAATCTTGAGGGATTTCAGTGGTGGAGATGGTGCCTTGAAGTCTCCAAAAGAGGAGGGCCACCCCCTCTCCTTGTCGTCCTTGAAAGGGACCATTTTTGGTCTCTTAAGGGAGCTTATGTTACAGTGTGTGTTGATCATGTCTAGGTTGCATTTCATGCTTATTATGCCATAATATAATCATGTTGTGTGTTGGTTTTGGTACACCATGCATGCTTAGCATACCTACCATGTAATGCCTTGTAATTGCCTTAATATGCCTTAGGTTGTTAACCTTTGTTCAAGCATGTTTTAGGCTTAGCCTTGTGAATGTTTTGTGCTTATTTTGCCATGCTTTAGGTCTGTCCATAGTTGTTTGGGTCGATTTTGGCATGCTTAGTATAGCTCCTTTGCATTTGTGGCTTGTCGGGCTTGTATGCCTCAAGTATGTGAATGTGTAGCATGTGTTGCTTGCATCATTTTGGTGGTTTGGAACCAACCAACATGTAATTTCAGTCCCTTTGGCATGCTCATATGCTTGCCTTAGTTGCCTCTTTGTTGCTTTGAGAGCATGTGTTGTGTGCCCTATGTTTTGACCATTGTGCATGCCTTTGAATTTAAGCCACTTAGATGCCATCTAAGTAGTCCTTTGGCCTTGTTTTAACATGCTAAAAATCTGTTTTTAGTTGTTTAATGCATGCCATGTTTGTTATGCTAAATGTGCTTCAAGGCTCCATGACTTGCCTCAAGTACTTGGACCATGCTTGCATGCTTATGCTTGTCTCATTTGGGTTGGTTTGGCACCTCTTCTAACATAATTTCAGAGCTTAACTTGCATGCTAATTGTTCATATTTGTGCCCTTTTAAATGTGTTTAAAAGTTGCCCCATTATGCTTTAAGTTTTGGACCATGAGTGCTTGTATGTGTGTGTGCATGTTGGCCTTCATTTCCTTGGTTTTGGCCACTGATTTTGGGCCTATTTGGAGTTGCCTAAGTCATGTTTAAGTCCACCCCTTTGCTTGGTTTGCATGCTTGCCTTGTATGTGTGTTTGCATACTAGCATTCTTGTTTGCATCCTATGTTGCATACTAGTTGACATGCTTAGGATTGCACACATAGACATGCATGCCTTGTTCCTTGATCTAGTGATAGGAATTGGGCCCCTTTATTTGTTTGGTTTGCATGCATTTGAAATTGAAAGGGCACACTCGATTCTTTAGGCCATCATGCATGGAAATGCGTGATTGGTGGCCCGAGAATCGAGACACATCCTCCCTTGAGTCATTAACATGATAGGGAATGTGATTGGTGCATACATAGCTTGAATAGCATTGCCATGCAAGATTTTGCCCTTGCTGCTGTGAGTTGCAGGTTCTGCAGGAACTTATTGCCAGCCGGCAGTATTTAGCGCCGACCGGCAGTCAATCGATGGCCGGTGGGATCATTTTGTGCCGATGGCCACATCCTAGTGCCGGTGGTCATTCTACTTGGCCGGTGGGATCCTCCAGTGTCCTGAGAGGCATTCCTGAGATTTTGGCAGTTTTCAGAGGAGCAAAGCAGGGAAAACAGAGGCAGACTATGCATGGCAGTGCGATTCCGAGCGAGTCCCGAACATGCGCTGCATCTGACCCGCTTCCCGAGGGCTTTACCGTTTTAATTAGATTAATTAATTTGTTAATTTAATTAATTTGTAATATTTAATTAGCTTGCGTAGTTAATTAATTTGTATATTCTTTTGGTCTCTCCGTGTGAGGGCAAATCTGTAATAAGCGTGTGTGAGTGGTGTGCATGTCTTCCAACCTCCACTTCTTTCTTCCCTTTTATTTACCTGCTTATGATGGTAGATTAGGGCACGTTTATTTTAGCATACCTTATGCAATGCATGCGTGCATCCATGCATTGGTTGACATGCACCGGGCTCGGTACATCATACAAACCACATTGTATCTTCAAATCTAACTTGAATACGTGCACCGAATGATTGCATTTCACATGCCATTTTAGGGTTAGCCGAGCCTATCCTAATCACATTCTGTATGCGATGCATTAGTCACTCTAACATGAACTAGGGCATGCATGTTTGCTAACTAGTTTTGTTTTGGCACGGAGTACGATGTAAGTATTTATGCTTTAGCATATCGCATGCGTGTGAATGTTAACATGACAGCATGATTACCATGTGGCTAAATGCTTATATGAGATAAACTGTTTGGATGCCTGTGGGTGGAGGTTGGATTGCTTGAGTTGGAAAAACTCGTTGAAATCCGTGTTTTAGCCTACTTGCGAGTAGCAAATTCCGAAGCGCTTTCAAAACGAACGGATATGCAATGCTTGTTTCCAAATTAGGCAATCTAGTCTATACTTGTTTGCTGTGCGCATAACATAGTAATTCTAGGCTAATAATCGGAACAAGAACACATAACGTTTTCAAAATCGGATATCATGGTTAGTAGAGGCCGGTGTTCGGACCGGGCGAAAGGGGGTGCTCATAGCTGACCTTCCCCGATCGTACCCAAGCTCCCGAGCCAAGACACTTGGTGATGACGGACACGTGGCCTTCGGCACCGAGTCAGGGTTTCCTAAATTTCCCATTTTAAAAATATTTAGGTGGCGACTCTGTATCTGGCAAAGCAGTCCATGTTTGGCACTACTTTTCAAAAAAATCTGTTTTATCAAACGATTTGCCAGAGTTGGACTCTTTGGTTCAGATTACGAACCGCAACAAACAAACAAGGGGAGTCCGAACTGTAGCATCGAGGTCCCACGCGGGCGCTGTTACAGTTTCTGGCGACTCTGCTGGGGATTTTAGAGAGCTTGACTCGAACTCATGATATCCTGTTTGGACTACACTTATGTGTTTCTTTGCATTACATGTGCATTGGTGCGCCTAGGACACCGTGTTGGCCATCTGCTATTCCTGAGCGGTTTGCTGGAGGCTTGTCTTGTCAAGACATGACCATAAGGCTGACCGGTTGCGTGCTCTGCCAGTATGGGAACACAAACCCCGGTTTTACCGGGGCACCCTTTTTGACCATTCGACCTAGTGCATATTCGGATCCATAGTGACCATTCCAAACTAGGACAGGTTGCTTACCCGATATAGGTTGTTTGAAGCCGCTGTGTGCGTAGCGAAACCCTAGCTCCTGACAAAATAGGACAGGGAAACCCTACCCCAACATAGGGGTGTATTGGCTCTCATTTATCTGCTATGTGTTTTTAGAGTGTATCTCTGCAGGGAACGCATATATCAGTTTGCAAAGTTTGAGCATCAGGCCTGAGGGCATTAGTATCAGTGTTGTTGAGAATCAGTTATGTCTGCGGGTATCAGTTCAGTTTTGAACAGTGATTCTGGGGAACAGTGATCAGTAGTAGAGTGCAGTTGTTCGGCTACATCCGTGTTTGATTGTTTGGGGCTGAAATACTGTTTGTTTTTCCGTTTCAGTTCAGAGATTCAGAGAATTGATCCAGAACAGCTAGTGTCTTCTCCTTGCCAAGGCAGGACTTAGCATGACGCAGAATTCAGAAGAGATCGTGGTCATGACGGCCGCGTTGGATCAAGGAATCACCTTACACAGTGAGACTACTGTTGATATGCCGCATCCACCCAGATCGTCGGCTGCGCACCCAGTTTGGGCCCCTCAGCTATATCAGGCTCGCGAGCCTACTACATTTGAACTAATGGGAATGATAGGTGATCTTCAAAGATCCGTGGCGGATCTCGCCTATGGAATGTCGGCTTCACCGCCAGCCGCACCGTATGCCGAGAGCTTTGTACCCCAGGAGCCCCCGCTGTTGGGCCGAATTGTTATTGAACTTAGTCAACCGGAGATGGCCTCCAGTTATAACAACGACATGTCAACACCAAACCAAATGCTAGATCAGGCTGAGGCCAGAGACAAAGGTAAGATGAAGGCAGATGCCGACCCTATCGAACAACTGCTGTGGGCAGTAGAGGCTTTGAAAGCCAGGGGGATGAACAAGCAACAGATATCTGCAGTTGTGACAAAAGCTGTGGAAGACGCTTTCCCCACTCCGCCTGAGGGCAGTTCCAGTCAATCAGAGAACCGGGATAGGCCCCGTCATGCCAAAACAGTTCTTCCCACTCCCAACCCTGCATCCGGAAAGGATCAGAAATCCAAGGCCGCACCCGCGATCCGTTCGCTAGTGCATCTAGCAAGAGTGCTCAGGCTCCAAAGTACCTGCCCCGAGGGCGCAGGGTCTTCCATCCTCTTTACATGTCTTTGTCTAGGGCACTTTTAATTTTGGCCAAAAAGGGGCATCTTACACCTCTTGAGCCCCACCCCTCCCGAAGAATCTCCCTGCTACGCATGATCCTGCTCAGTACTGTGCGTACCACCAGCAGACAGGCCATGCTACCGACAATTGTTTCCGCCTCCGGCATGAGGTGCAAGATTTGATTGACAACAAGGTTATCCTCCCCCCCACCTCAGCAAAGTCCGTCACCACCCAGTTGTTGGATTTTGAGGACACAGATACTGCGAGTATGTAATCAGAAGGTGAACCGCCTGCGGGCAGTGCCTGGTGCGTTTTTGGATGTGGCGTTTGGCACGCATTTTTGAGCATCTGCCAATGCTAGTTTTGTAAATTCTGACTTGGGTGTCGAGTCAGTCTTTTGTTTTGTCTTGAGTCTGTCTCTCTGTACTGAGTCAGTCTTTTTGCTTACAGGGTCTGTCTTATTGTAATGAGTCAGTCCCTCTTGTATAGTATACCAGGTGATTTCGGGGTTGTTGCCTCAAACACCGTTTTGTCTTGTAATTAGTTGTT